>OLMO02000297.1:13092367-13105624 GCA_900291935.2 Cassiopea xamachana
CATATATTTCCCTCATTTCGGCTAAATTGTAACATGTTTACATCTTTCAACTTGTACTTTTGTATGCTGATAGGAATTAGTGAATAAACATTAAAGAAATGAAATGAATTGAAACTTAAAAAAATAGTAATGGCGGCTGCTAGGGTTGAAGCTGTCTGCGGGCGGTGCCTGTGACACCCGCGTTTTTGTCGCACTCTGTTTATGGTACCTCTTATCTATTGGTAGCATAATTAGAATTGGGCCTATTTGTTTGGCAGAGTCATCTACTACATATTGAATTGTAGTCAGTTCTGCTTTACTGTTAGAAGTGGCTGGCCATAGTTACATCCTCACTCATGCTCAGAGAATGCAACTTCAGCCATACGCCTCTGTCAGCATGCACATAAGGTTATGACTAAAATTTTTTTTCAAAATATTCATTTTCCTGATGTTGCATTTGTTGAACTTTTTACCCAAAAATCATTTGTGTGAAGTTGTCTGTGTTGGATAATAAAAAGCCTCCAGCACCCAAATTCTGTCTGTTTGTCTTGTGTTGGTGGCCAGAGCATACATGATTTCGCGACCTCAGAGTGATAACTACTTCATTTATCAGAGCACTTTAAATTATCATTTGTAAGATAGTTGCTATTGTTAGTTTTCCTTATTAACTTTTCAGTAAGGAAAACTAACAATAGCAGCTAAAAGCTGCAATTTTCAAATTATAAATTTAACGTTTCTGTGTACTGTAGTTGTTCATATCACATCATTAATTACATTTTCCGAGCTTTGCGATATTGCTTTCAAAGGTTTATGCCATCGTGACTCCAAACTACAACATACAGACTTCGGTTGGAAAGAGCATTCATTATTTAATTAAACACCATTATAGTTCTCTGTGATGAGAGTAAAACTTGGAAGTAGTGAATTATGTCGCAAAGTAAATTGTCAAAATCGGCGGTGGAGGCAGCTGGAAGAACATGGACACAAAATTTGAAAGCAAGCACAAAGCGTCGTCCTTGTATACCAGAGATAAAACAAGATATGAGTAACAAATTAGGTACAATTCCTTCAAACAGAGATATCGTGGGAAGGTTCTTGGGACTCTTTGATGAATTGAAAGGACGACATGACACACTCACAGAAATGTCGGAGGAACTGTTGAAACTTTGGGAGAAGCTGAACTTCCCTGTCCTTTCCAAACAATAAGTGTAAGCAAAGATTGAAAAGCTCATGGAATCTTCTTAAAAACACAGACAGAGGCTAAAAGCAAATTTAATCACCATCTTGTTAACCTACTTGATGTTACAAAAATAGATGGAACTTGGCTTTGTAGTGAGGACAAGGAACTGTACAAAAGACAAATTAAATCTGGAGGCAGGGTAGAATATACACTCTAAAAGTGGCTCCTGTGTCAACAATTCATCCATCCAAAAGGCCCAGGTGCACAACACAGCCTTCGAAACGTCAGACGGATATCTCTGAACGAAATGAAAGTAGAGAACAAAGTAGCAGTGGTGAGTGTGACCTTGAGGTAGTTCCTGAAGCCTTCGATTTGAGAAAGAGTGCAACACGCCACTCAACAAAGTCAGCTGCCAAACTGGTATCTAAATACTCTCTATCAACTAGAAAAGCGTCAAAGGTGCTTCAAAGCTTGCTGAAGACAGAGTCAGTGTCCCAAGGCCATCACAGTCTGGCGTGGAACAATCAGAGATTCAGAGCAAGTGAAGAACCGCCTTGTGGAACTAATCTCTGATGAGAAATCTTGTTTGCACTATGATGGTAAGAAAATTGGCAGTAAGGAATACCAAGTTGTGTGCTTGAGAAAGAACAAAAGAGCATTATAACTTGGCATTTTGGCTTTTGACAGTGGAACCGCTACACACATCTATAAACTACTGCATGACCTGTTGGATGACTACAACCCATGGAACAGTATTCAGATGATCATCTCTGACACATCATCATCATCATCATCATCATCAGCCTGTCACGCCACTTCTGGCGGATGGCCTCCATAGCTGTCTCCACGCAACTCTGTCAAGAGTGACTCTCATCAAGCTATTTCCAACCTTCTCTTCAATCTTGTCCCCCCATCTTCTCTTTTGTTTTCCTCTTGCTCTTTTGCAACCTCTTGGGTACCATTCAGTTGTTATTTTGGCCCATCTTTTGTCTTCCATTCTTGCCACGTGTCCAGCCCATCTGCTTTTCAGGTCTCTTACAGTTTCGATGAGGTCTTTCACTTCGGTCCTTTCTCTGATGGTTTCATTCCTGATCTTGTCTTTCAGGCTGATGTTTAGGATGTTTCTTTCCATTCTCCTTTGTGAGGTTGCTAACTTTCTGGGTCTTTCATTAGCACCCATGTTTGTGCCCCATACGTCAAAGTTGGTAAAATGACAGTGTCCATAATTTTCCTTGTGAGGCTTGCTGGGATATTTCTCTCATTCAAGAAGAGGCTGTACTGGCCAAACCTTCTCCACGCCGCATTTACTCTCTGACACAACGGCAGTAAACACTGGCAGCAAAAATGGTGCTATAGCCAGGCTTTGGAGAACATTTCAAGAGAAAGGGCTCGAAGAACCTCAATACATTGGCTGCCAACAACACATTCTTGATCTTGTTCTGCGACATTCATTGGACGTCGACTTTCAATTACAGTCACGATCACCTAGCATTAAATACGGGTTTGTTGAAGAGATTTTGGAACATTATAGGTAAAATGAATACATGGGAAGAGAAGTGATACTAGAGTATGATAACCTTGGCAGGAGAGATCATTTTAAATTCCTTTTTGAGCTTTGTGAAGCGTACAAGCTTTACAAAACCGAGACAAAATGGCCCCGCATTTCATGGCACAGGCTACTATCACTTCACAATGCCAGATGGAACTCACGAGGAATCTTTACACTCATTGCATTTTTCTTTCTTCCAAATTGGCGAGATCATCTGATGGAAACTTGTGACTTAATTGCAACTACCTGGGCAAGGATCTGGTTTTCGAACCAACACAACTCAGAAATAGATTACAAAGATCTGCGGTCAGCAATATCCCGTCTTCAGTGCCCCAAAGGAATGAAATGCTTCTCTACTCACTTGAAAAATGAACCATCAATAATTGATATACCTCGCTGCAACATCGTAGCTGAGAGAGCTATAAAACTGATGGAGGAGGTTCTTGGTACTTGCAAAACTGACAAATACCTTAACAGCAAATTTATAAACACTAATACCCAACTATGGAACACTATTTAAAAACACGAAAAATGATAAATCTAATCATTATTATCTTCGCTTATGTATATTTTGTGTGAAAAAGACATTTGTTAATAAAGAGTGTATCAGTCACTAGTTGTGAAATGTGAACCTGTTTTAGGTGCGGGAAGTTATTCCAAGATCTGGCTAAACCAGAGTCAATTTTGCGAGTTTTAGATAAATGTTCATCAGTTGCAACCCCCGGGTTTAAGAAATTATAATAAATTTTAATAAATTTGAGATTAGTCATAACCCTAATGTACATAGCTAATGTAATGAATGCTTTCTTTTCAGGTTCCAATGATCTCCCATCAAACTTGCGTCAGTGCATTTGAAAAATTCCTGACAGCAATAACTCAAAACATGGTTTGCGCTGGTTATGTCGAGGGTGGAAAGGATTCTTGTTCGGTAAGACCTATCTTGCACTTGCAGAACAATCGAGTATCATTTTGGAATTCGTACTTCTTTCTCAAGAGATTTGACCACTTTTCTTTGTATTTTCTGTTGCCACACCAGACATTAGGCACATCATGGGCAGTGCTTGTCATGCCATAGTGGTGCTAACAATGCAATACAGCACCTTACGTTAGGTCTTGCTGCGGAAAAGACTGATATGTTGTCATGGTGTTTAGAAATGGCACGACTTAGGTAATAGCAATCATTATTACGAAGATTAGAATTGGAAATTTTACAAGTAGGCTGTTAGTGTCAATCCTTTGTCGGATTATCTCTTCACAATCTGTTTTAACGCATTTAGAGATTTGAATTAGACGATATGATTTGTTGCTAGGGAGACAGCGGTGGACCATTAATGTGCAGAATCTCGCAAGGCAGCCCGTGGCAACAAGTGGGAGTCGTTAGTTTCGGCAAAGGATGCGCCAGGGCAGGGGTTTATGGTGTTTATACAAAAGTCAACAACTATTTTACCTGGATCAAAGATCAGATATCGAACCCCCGCTAGCCATTTGATGTTATCTTGGGTTAAAGCGAACAATGACTATCAACCATAGCTCTTTAAAGCTATAAAACTACATCCAATGGTGTTAAATGCATAAATATATATATATATATATATATATATATATATATATATAATGGAAAAAATGGCAAATTAAACTACTCCTACAAGGCTATTTCGTGGTTGCCCATTCATCAGGGGATAAACATGAAACAGGCTTGTAGGGATGACATGGGAGGCTAATTTGCCGTTTTCTTCTATTACTTTGTACAGCTCTACCACCCAGGTATTGAGCACTATATCGCGGAATTCATCGCTAAACTGTAATATATATATATATATATATATATATATATATATATATATATATATATATATATATATATATATATATATATATATATATATATATATATATATATATATGCGAATACATGTCTTTGTTAGGCTATATTAGATATATAGTAATGCACACATATCTGATACAGGATATCTTTATCAGTTTTTGGTCGATATTTATACGCAAATGTAAATACGCAATGTATGGTATTTTAACGATGGTCATCACTAGGCCATCATGTGTCTTCTTAAGTCTTGAGTTTCATAAAAATTTTAATGTTCATGTCTAGGCCATGCCTGAGTATTTTACTACAACTTTCCACTGTTGACCATAGTCTTTGTTTTCTTTCTCTTTTGTTAGCTATTACACGTGCATATACGAATGTGCGCATACCCATAAGAAACCTTTTGATACACATCAATACGTAAAGGAGATAAGGAAAGTCTATTATTGGATGCAAAAATTCACCAATGTTGCACAGCGAAAGGACTTAGGCCTTCTTATAAAAATGAATGTGGCTGTAAATGTTTAAAGAAATACAAACCTTACTCTAAGCAAAATAATGCATGCAAATTTTCACCAACGAAAAGTAACACAAGATCCCTTGTCAGTGATGACCCAAAGACGTGTAGGTCAGCAGCTCTTTTACCATGGAAGCAAGTGAGTGTCGTGAACTAGGGTCAGGATGTGTACAAAGTAGCCAAGCTGGTGTCTATGCAGAGTCTACAGTTACTATGTAGCCAGAATTACGCGGCATTTCGCAGAAATAAGTTCCGTGTTGTTTAAGTAGTAATCGGAGATACGTTCAGACTAATACAAATATAGTTTAAACGCTCTCCATCAAAGACATTTAAGTACAGGACGGTTAGACTTTGAAAGAGATAAAGATCTTGTGCAAGCAACGTGTCCAAAATATGAGATTTTCTTTAAAATAATCACATAATTATTTAATTACGTATTTGATTAGTTGTTCATGGCTAGTGAGAAACTGACAGGTTACCTAGCTTAATGCACAGCATAATCAGAATTTTAATTGATGTATATGATATAGTCAATTAAAGTTAAAATATGCATGACGTGCGAGGATAAATGAGTGCTACTTTCAGCAGAATAAGAAATGGATCATGAAAATTGACAGTGGGGGTAGGGGGGCGTGAGATTGGATGAATCCCACTTTAGAGAGAATAAGAGATCACAAAAATTGACAGCAGGGGCCAGGAATGGGTGCGATTTTTGAAGTCAATGATATTGTAGAGTTGCATATTATTTTACATATAGTATAATTGACAGCGACTTCCATGTCCCCAATCCAGTTCACTTGCATGCTGGTACTGGGCCTTCTACTATCGCATCTATATCAATATTCGGTAGTAACACTTTCACTAAGTGATCTAAATTTTCAGTTCGACTCGGCAAAATGGATGTCGATAATCCAGTTTGCCTGTCCACAACCATGTACGTAACAGATAGAAATATTTATAGTAAGGTTTGAAAAAGGTACCCAATGGAAAATTTATAAAGAAGCATGTAAAACGAATATTTACAAGTATAGCTTTCGGTTTCCCAAACTTGCTAGCAAAGTCATGTCTATGTTATAGTGAAGATATTTCTTTAATTATTTACTTTGTCACTCCATGATCAATAATCATTAGCTTTTCCTCTTTTGGCATTCTTCGAAATCACCATTTAACTGGCCTAAAATACGTTTTTTTTTGTTTTTTTTTAGTAAGTAATTTCGGGGAAAGGCCGTAGGGCCTATAACAAAGTCTCGAAAAGGAAAAACTGAGAAAATGGGGAAGTTTAAGTAGAGAGGGAGATAAGATCAAGTTTGTTGATGCTAGATTTAAAAGATGAAAAATTGTAGGATTCAGAGAAAGTAGTGGGTGGCAATGAGTTCCTCAGTTGAGAAGCTCTAGGAATGAAAAATGATTTGTGAGCTACAGCTCGTGGATTAGGTAATGTAACTTGGAAAGAGTGTGAATAGGTAGAGCTTCTGGTGGTTCGAAAACGCCTCACTGGATCAGGAATAATATTCTTGATTTCCTGAGAGCAATGTTCGTGAAAATAGCGGTAGAAAATGAAAAGATCTGCAAAAAGACGACGATGGGAAAGAGGCTGTAGAGAATTGGTGAAGTTTATCACCTTTACTCTATTGAGTGGACCAGAAAATGAAAGAGTTTTTCTTGCTTCTGAGATGAAATGTTTATACGTATTGTGGCGCCCATGCTAAATGTAGAGAACTATACCTGTATTTTGCAACCTGGCAAGACAAATATCTGTTGTTAACCTGTATAGCATTGAGCTGCTAAAATTCCATTATCTTTTTCTATTTTTCCTCTGCAAGGTTGACATGAAGCAACTTCTTTTGATAAAGCATTGACTGATAGTCTTATTGAAAGTCTACGAGTATTTCATTGCATTTCATTGGGGGCCTAGGTATAGCTCTATTTTCTAATGTTATATGTCTTAAAGTCCAAAGTAGTGGGACACATGCCTAAAGCTTGCCTTTTTACTGGGACATGGAGAGGACCTATTGGGCCAATGGCTTACAAGTGATAATTGTACTAGCATTTACCTTAGGCTATAACCTTGACAAACATGCAAACAAAATATTTGAAGGACATATTATGTTTTTCCACTTGGTGTGTGTCACAGTGTCAATGCAGGTGATGAATCAGCGAAAGCAGCTGGTCCTTTGAAAGTCATCACGTGTCTACCTACAAAGAACCTCATTGGCTTGAGGCTGTTGAATGTTAGAATAACTGATAAGGAAGAGGCGAAAGAAATGCATTTCAGATTTGCTTCCACTATCGCAGTTGCGCAGGCAAAAAGCTGTTTGGAAATCTGACAAGTGAGCGAAGTAAAGCATTCTGAAAGCTACGGAACTCTGGGTTGTTTTTCCACTGTAAGTAGATACCTTTACTGCATTTGTGGTTTGAATTTGTGGATTATTTTACATGACCATAGTCTAATATATATACTTTTTGTAAGAATAAAGTGTATAGGAATATTGAAGCTGAAAATCGCTGAAATTTAAGAATAATTGAAAATAATGCGTGGCTCAAGCTTCATCAAGACATTTGAATATTGTATCCTAGTAATAGTACTGTTTTCAGATGTACTTTTGCATTATCGATACAAAATGTAAACTCTTGCTTAGTTCTTTGATGTAGTAAAGCATCAGCAAAAGTTAGAATATATTCCTTAAATTTTTACGCTTAGCTATACCTTTGGTATTTAAGAATAGCTTAAGAATAATTTTAGGCGCAAAATGAGAAGAATTTAAGAATCTTGAGGCTTGTTAAAATGTTCAGTATTTTTATAAAAAAGAGTGTGCTGTAACGAATAATGAGTATTTGTTGCTTTATGATGTTTCTGCAGCTTTCTACATTTGGCGTTTTTATTTGCAATTGCTGCTATGAGCCAATCACTGGCAAAATAGATTGTCTAGAAGACTTTATCCACAAGCGAAAATTCATCGTAAAATGTCCCAATTCTTTTGACATCTCCAAAGCTTAGCTGTCCATTTTACATGTTCATACACGTATTAACTTATTGCAATTTTTCCCGGTCTCTCTTTCAAATAGAAGAGAAACATCCCATCTGCTATTCCCATAATCGTAACACAATTACATTTCAACAAATTCTACAATGCATTATTCTGATTTCATTCACAATATATAAAATTTTCATAACATCGAGCATATCGTATCTCAAAATCAAATTATCTCTATAGTCACCAGACTAAAAGATTTTCTTGTGAAATCCATTAAAAATGATAATTGAACCTTAAAAGCTCAACATGCCACAATGAATAGTATAGCCTCGGTTGACAGAATCCCACAAATTATCTAATACAATAAATTTCGAATAAGGTTTTAAGTAGCGAATTAGACAGCGTGAATCAAACTAAGTTTGCACTGGAACGGCTCATACCTGATTCATCACATATCTGGCAACTACAATTTGCGCTAAATTGGTAAAAAATTGGACTCCTTTTCTAGTGGGCACAAGTATCTATCAGATGACGCCTCCATATGTGTACCAGATCTGCAGTGAATTTCACGGGATGTGTTACAATCCATCGACGTAAGGATCCGGGACGCGGGGGCGCGTGCCCACACACATCTAGCAAATATTTTGATAAAGCGACCCTTTGCAGGGTACTTTGCTACCCTTTTTGCTTGTGAGGGTGTCACTAAATGCACGTGCCCCCTCCCCACTTTTTGAATGCGTCCTTATATGTGATAGAACCCAAACAATGCACGTCAGTTTCGGTGGAAATGCAGAGCAGGGGTGGGCCAAAATAGAGGTTATGGGGGTTTCACAGCCCCCCCACTTTTGCTGAAACCGTAGGTAATTCTATAACCTGTCTGTAAGTAATTGCTTTGCGATCATCGCTTGTCGGTAATCGAGCATCTTGTTAGAGCACTAGTTTTGTTATTTGTTTCTTAATTACATAATGCTGCGTAGTGTGTCATTCATTTCTGTTCATTCGTTTTCTTTGTAGTCATCCACGGTTCATGTTGTTCCATCACCACGTTGTTGTCATCACCTCTGTGTTTAAGGTAATTTCTATTGTGAGTGTGTTGTTTATGTGATATCAGTATCTGTACTTGTTTGTTGAGTCAGTTGTGCTTCATTTGTCGAAGAGTGTTGTCGAGCATTTGTTGCCGTTGATCGTTAGTGTTAAGAAAGCGTTGGTTGGAAGTTGCTGTATTTGGAAGTTACTGCTTCTGCGCTGCTGCTGTATTGTTGAATTTATCGTTGCAACTTTGAGAACTCTTAACTACCGCTTGTAGTTTAATTGTAATTAGTGTGTTGTTACTGATCATACATTTACACTCCCCTCACAAAAGTATTGCACAGGTTGCTCAAAAATGGCAGTCACAGTAACTGACTTTTACCAGAAGTATAAGTTGCCAAGTCTTACTGATAACGTTTAGGCCCTTAGATCTTGAAATTGGCGGGAAAATACGAAGAGAAGTGCTGACGACATTTTTTTGAACACAAAAATGAATTTCTTTACCCTTGTTTTCATTTTTGGCTTGTATGGGAGAACATGGTGAAAAAGAGAACTATCACAGGAAGAGCCACTCACTGTAAAAATTTTGAGAAAAAACGGCCATTCATTTCCTCAACTTGCTAAAGTTGTTGGATGCCACTATTCTACGTGCATAAGAATATTTAATTCATTCAAAAAACTGACTCAATTCATCAAAAGCAGAGAACTAGGAGACCAAAAAAATTAACGAAAGGGGAGAGAGATTTTTGTGCAGAGTTGCAAGGACGCAACGATGTTGCAGGTTGAAAGCTATCGCAAAAGAAGTTGTGACTTGTTTTCCGGCAAAAAAATCCATCCACGGCCTTAGTAAGGCGCATTTTTCATGAAAATAAAATAAAGCGTTACAAAAGAAAGCGAAAACCCTTCGTTAATTTGAAGTAGAGATGTTATCCTCTCCAACAAAGCAGGATTCTTTGCCACTGGACAGCTGACCAGTGGAAAGATGTCATTTTTTCCGATGAATGCCGATTTGGATTGAACCTGCTTTGAAAGTAGTACGACATACATAGTAGAGCGTCAACTGAGAAAACTAGATAAGCCCGCAAGAGTTTCGTGTAAACCAAGGACAGATTGCCAAGAGGCTGAGGCAAATGAAGCCACGGTGGATTGGCCAAATTTTCGGCTTATGTTCAGTTTTACCAACCAAGCCCTTGAATTGCAGAAAATGTAAATCAGTGGTTAGAAATACAAAAATGTTACACATTCTGATGATTGCAGTTTTAATATGAACTCTTTCATAAATACATTGCGAGCAACTTAACATAAAGAAACGGATTTACATCTTTTTTGGATTCATGCCTTCAAAATCTCAAGCTCTTTTGTATTCGCGCAACCTGTTCTTCGAGCGTTCCACAGACTGGCACTCGCAATGTAGACATCAATAAAATATTTGTAATTCTGCTCAACTTTTATTTTGATTTATGATAAAGTAAGCCATCAATAAAGATTTAAAGATAATCTTTGATTTTCAGCCTTAGATGCACTGTCGATATTGAAGAATATTTTAATAAGAATCTAAGGCTCAAGGCCGAAAACATTTATGGATATTGATTTATTATTATTATTATTATTATTTATTATTTTTTGGGAAATCTTGTAACTCTTTCATTGCCATGTGCAATGATCTTAATATCGACAAACAGAACTTAAATTATGCCTTAAGGAAATTAACTGCCATCATCATCCGATCCACCTACTATATATTTTGCATGAGAAACAAGCCTTGGACTAACCCTGATCTTCTTACTTACTGAACTATAAGGTAGTTACACTGGTTTCATTTTGTAGTTTGGTTTTCTTTTTTTTTTTTGTTTAATTTAATGACTAAATGTAACCTTGTCAGCCAGATACAAATTACCTGTATTCAGAGAGATTTGTATTTGTAAAATTTAGTTTGAATATATACATGAGAAGTTTCAAAAAAAAAATTTAACGAATCTTTATACAGGATTTTTCTACAGTCATATCATATTTACACTAGGTACATATATATACTGTTATCACAGAAGTCCTGTTAAATAAATAAAAATCAAAAAAAGGAAAATAAATCTATGTGTCATAAGTTATAAGTAAGTGTTAAAATACTAATTTAATTGCTTCTGTTATTGCTTTAGCACTATGCTTTATGACAACCTGTTTTTGTTCTTCCCATTGTTTTAAAATCATTTAAAGCCATTTCTCAAGCTCTAACTACCCCGTTTATTTTGACCCCCATTTATTAAATTTCGGAATTCTTGTTCGGAAAACACTGCTCATTTTCCCCCAAGATTTTCGATATAAATTGAGTGTCTCGGGGAATGTATTCTTACAAATAGTAGTATTCTCCAAGAACACATTGCTATATTCTTACGTTCTCACGCGAACATATATCACCTCAGTTAGTAGCTACATAGAGTAGCTAACTGAGTTGAAGAGTCCCTTTTGCCCATTGTTCTCCTACTCTATCGCAGTAAACTAGACCATTACAGTGTGATACGAAAATTAGGCTCAAATGGCCAAAATTTTTAGAACATCTTATGAGAATCTCTTAAATTTACAATTTTAAATGTTTTTCGTTGGTCAAGATCAACATTACATCATTACTTTCAGGTGCCAAATAAACTCCCCCCGCTTGTTAATTTTTCGATTTTTTCCTAACCCTCCCCGTTTATTAATTTTTAGGAAACTGACTTTTTTAGGAACCCCTGATTTTATTTCTTTTCTTTGTTAGTACTATTCATTCCCAATATTCAAGGTAAAATAGAGTGCTTGTAAAATGCTTTAGCACTATGCTTTATGACAACCTGTTTTTGTTCTTTCCATTGTTTTAAAATCATTTAAAGACATTTCTCAAGCTCTAACTACCCCGTTTATTTTGACCCCCATTTATTAAATTTCGGAATTCTTGTTCGGAAAACACTGCTCATTTTCCCCCAAGATTTTCGATATAAATTGAGTGTCTCGGGGAATGGAGAATTTTGCTGAATAACTCCGCGCGTTGTATTTTGTGAAGTACATTCATATCAATAAAGAAAACAATTACAGGAACAACATACACAAAATAAGTCCAAAAGTTCTCGACTCAATGCTTCCTCGAAGCTCGTAATGTTCAATGTTAATGTGTTCTCAACACAACTCTCCTCTTGTAATTCGAAACACGTCTCCTCCATGTGCATGCTCCATGTCACATGAACAATTCAATTCAATTCATAACAATTCTTTCCGACCCCCTATTTATTAGGATCTTTCTTTTATTTAGTACTACACTCTTATAATAAGGATAGAACTCAAATTTGATCATACAATATTAGCAAAGAAAGGACAACCCATTTTAACAATAAAAGCTAAGAAAATTTCAAGAAAAACAAAGAAAGGGTATTCCATTTTAGTCAGTTTATTTCAGTAAAAGTTCAGAAAATTATAAGAAAATCTCAGGCTCAATTGCAGGAAAAGTTAAGAAAATTGAATTGCAAGCAAAATGATGAATTTCTCATAAAAAGACCGTTTATGCCAGGAAAAACATCTTGCATGCTGTTATAGTTTGAGAATGTGTAATTAGAAATCGCACCCTACTTGTGGCAGTCATGCCCATACAGTCGAAAAAATATATAGTCTATCGCCTTCTTATTGCCCTGGGAAAGGAAACTGTAACTAAACTGTAAAATATTCACTCTATTACTTGAACAAGAAACACATTGATGCAGCAAAGTCCAGCATGGCATGCTCATTCGTTGCTTTAAAGAAGCTATGTTGGTGAATTCTACGCAATTAGCGAGCAAAACACCCACCCACTCCATTAGCAACGAAATTCTGACATCTGCGTAGAGCGTGACAAGGTTTAGCTACAGTTCTAGCATTTTGAGCAAAATTGCAACACTAAAAGACTAACTATCCTTTACAATAGAGTGCTAGCTCACTAGGACGCTATACCAATGTCGAACAGAATTCGTTTTTATAGCAAATCAACTAGTGGCAGTTTTCCAAAAAGTCTTGGGTAACAGTGCTGAATTTTGCGATTATTTAGAAGTATTTGGCCTTCCCTTTGCCCGCTTCCCCCCAAATAACTGCCACTGGTATCAGCAATACACATTTTTACTTTATTAGAAAGTTTTTTGGCTCTCTACTGAAACTTTCTAACATTTTCACGATTCAAGTATCAAAATTTGCTAAACACTTTCTTAACAAAAA
>OLMO02000297.1:13134631-13146632 GCA_900291935.2 Cassiopea xamachana
TAGCATCATCAACTGCATTTGAAGTTTTCTCTGCACATAAATTTCAAAGGTTGGCTTAGCCATTCCTATAACATATATCATGTCTTTACTTACTTTTCCTGCTCCCACTGGTCCAACAATCATAAAAAGTGAGTTCTAAAACAAAAAATATTGAAACATAAAATAATCTTATACAGATACATGAAGTTCACAAAAGAAACTTTATATAACAAAAAAATCCTAAAGATAATCACTAAGCTCAAGATGGAAAATTTAGGCTTGTGTGTGATGCAGCAAAAAGACAAACTACAAAACTGAACTGAGTAGATGTAGTTTCACTGCAATATGGAACAAAAAGCTACCTACCTTTCCACTCACATCAAAGGAAAGATTGTCTAGAATTAAGTTGTCAGTTTGCTAAAAAATATGAAATGGAAATCATAAACAATAATGGTAAAGTAAATAAATCATCAAATTCATAACTCAGTAAATTATAGGAGTAAAATGACAACAAAAAATTTTACTGCTACATCAAAAAATAATTAGATGAAACCATGAACTTTCATGGTAATTTATCCTTGAAGTGACACTTAACAATGCATGAGCTAGGCATGGCAAAATAAACATTTAAGCACAAACCAAATCCCATGATGCACTAGCATTTTCAACAACAACATATGGTTCTGGGTCATCCGTTGATAAGGGCTTTGAGACAAGCCCTGAGCCACTGCACTCATCCAGCTCCAAAAATTTCTGAATAGAGAAGTAAGAATGGGTTGAATCAATTGGTAAGCAGGCAAAACAAGCTTGGTGGCTAAGCACATTGGCTGCTAGCTGTAATAGTTATTTTAAACTGTATAAATATTAGTGCCTGTGCATGGTAATCATTATCTCTCTATAGATGGTCACATACAATTGACATGCCTACAAATGGGATTGATCAAAATTGCCTGTCTGCCAAAAGACACACCAACAATTTGTATAGTGCTTAATAACTCTGAATAAAAAAGGTAAATTGTTTCAGCACTGAGCTTATACAAAACTTCCTTGAATTACAATAAAAATTACAGTAAGGAAAATATATACTTGGAAGCACTTTAGAAGCATAAAATGGTAACTATCCAGGTAGTGAAATAAATTTAAGCTGACCTATCACATTCTTCCATATTGATTGAAAAAGGATATTGAAATGGTCTATATAGTAATGCTCAATGTAAGCTATGTTTTCCATAAAATATTACTAAGTAAAAATCCTTGTCATGAAATTCAATGAAAGCTCACCAAGAATGCCCCATGTTGTCACAGAAGATGACCCTCTTGTAAATAACAACTGTTCTCAAAAAAAGCCTGAGATAAAAAGCTTTCAAACAAGAATCTAACCTGTATGCGCATACATGATACATAAGCTTCCGAAAGTAACTCCACAGCAAGTGGAAGAAACTCAGCCATGCACAATCTAGCAGCTTGCAACAAGGCCAAAGAAGTGAAAACTTTTGATGCTGTCAACGTCTCACCCAACATGTAATGAGTTGTAAACATTACGAGCCCACAAACATACGGCATCGTTGTGGAGGTTGTTAAATTGAATGCTTTAATCCTGGCTGACTGATGGATTCTTTTTATCTCTTTCCTACAAAGGTGAAGGTTTTTAAAACTAAATCTAGTCACTAAGGCAATTGGATCAGCAGTGGCAGCTTTTCAAAACATTTCTAGGGAGGCAAAGGGGCTGAATCTACCCAATGTTTTAGAAGAAACGCATGTATTGAACAAATGCTTGGGAATAGTTGTTGATTACATGTGTTTCTCATAAGAAAAAGTGCACAAGAAAATTGAAACTCAAGCAAAAAAGTGATTTTGTATTAAAAAATCATGTAGTTAGCCTTTGGTCCACTACTTTTGTTGAGAATGTGCCAGCTTGATGACACATGGGGGTACTTTGCCCCCTTAATATCCGCTACTGCAGATTAATATTAGGAGTTAGGAATAAATGAAAACTCTTACCACATACCTTCGTATACCTTTAACTATGGCTGCAAATGGCTCTTCCCAGGAGTACATTTTTATAGCACGCATTCCTTTAATGACTTCACCCATTATTTTTACTCTTTTATCTGTCATGCTCCCAATTTTATTCCTAAATGAGAAACAACAATGAGTAAGTTACCAAACAATAAAAACTGCTGTACTAGAGAGAAAATCTCAAAGTTTGTGGCACTAACAGGATAACAATAACCTGTAAGTGTATTGTAGAGCCAGAAAGAAAAAATTAACAGAGCATGAGTCTCCTTGCCATTANACTAGAACATGAAATCTAGAACTTTTCTAACATATAAATCTCTTAAATAGTCTGTTGATACTACAGAACTTTATCACAGCACGAAAAAGTGTCAAAATTCTTTTGACATACTTAAAAGCTTAAAAGCCAAAATTGGATATATATTTTGGTTAACCTTTAGGTCACTATCCGATGTTTTCATTCTCTCATGACAGTCGGATGAAAAAGCTTTTAAGTATGTCAAAAGAATGTTGCTGCTTTTTTGTGCTGTGATAGAAATCTCTAGAGAAAAGCAATGAAGTGAGTGGCTCCCAAATGTGGTAAAATTGCTCTACCCAAAAAGCAGCTGAATTGAGAGGTATAAAAACTTAACTTTTGCAGATATGCAACTCAAATAAATGAAACTACTAGGCTACAATAATCGTTCATTGTAACACCTGCAGTGAGAAAAGAGACACAGTCACCAAGTCCTCACTGCAGATGCCACTTACAAGTTCTTCAAATAACACCAATGTAACCCAGGGTGGAATCCATGTAAGCCTCACACTAGATGTGAAGAAGAGAATTACGACAATGCTCAAATGTTCATCTAAGAACAGAAAAAACATATGCCAAGTCTATTTTCTATATGAAATCAGGGCTGTGGGCCATGTGAGGAGCGTTAGGTGCCAATTTAGCATTGACAACAAACATGAAAGGGAGTAACAGGGTCAAGTGCATGTTTTAAAGAACAATCAGGTAAAATTTTAGTCATACTTAATCTGGATTTTGTACATTTTCTAATCAAAGGAGTATGAATTATATTTATCTCACACAAAACTAAAAGAATGCAATGCAAACTTAAGTCTCAAGCAAGGCATGGCCAGTATGGTGAGGATAGCCTACACACAGAAACTTACAAGTGTGAACTTATTAGAGAGACATTAATGAAAAAATATTTGGATACTTGCATTATTACCTTAAGTAAGCAAACAACTTCCCAAGTCCAACTTGATAAAATGCCATGAACAACATAACAGCAGTGCCAGGAAAAGCAGAAACCCCAATCAAATTATACAGAAGAACTGTCACTGCAATCAGTTGAAATGGTGCGATCCATAGATGGTTAGAAAATAACAAAGCCTAAAGAAATTGGAAGCAATCAGAACAGAGCAGATATTCAACAAATGTAAAACAGTTGCTTTGCCTATCAGGGGAGTCTTAATCATATAAAAAATTGCTAAAGTTAGAAAAATTACAACTTTTTACTATATTAGTAGTGAAAAGAAAAGATATGGTTATGGAGAAACTGGCAGGAAATGGGTGTTTGATGGGTTTAAAACACTTAACATTGCATAATGATACCAAAGCATATTTTCCAAACTGCTTTTAACAGTTGTAACTGACCTAAACAGCAGCAACTTTAAACAACATTGAGATATAATATTTTTATAAGCTGGAACTTATTTGGCGAAAGAATTCACTCTAAAAACCCTAGTGAAAAAGTAGGGTATTCAATAACTGAACACACACTTGCATATATTGTATCATATTGTATCTAAATGCAAGGGTATGCTAAGGTGTGGTAGAATTGGTCTATGGGGTAAAACTGGTCCACAAAAAGCATTTGATCTCAAATTAGGAGATTGGAAGATTAAGGATGACGGAAGGTATGACAACCAATTGTGAATTTACCAATTGATCAGCCACCACAAGTTTTGTATTCTTCAATTTACTGACTTCTTGATTTAAGAGTAAATACCTGACTAGATTTTATTTGACACATTTGCCCATTTTGGCACACATCACTACCCTATATGACAAAAAGCTAACTGGTACTGAAACAGCAAGAAATGTACAAAAGCATAACCACATCTAAAATATGAGTGAACTTACAAGTAGCATTTTCTGTGCATCACTTGAGACAAAATTTACAATCTGACCAGCTGATGTCTTTGAAAATGTAACCTGACTAAGACGAGTTGCCTAAATATTGAAAGAAAGAAAAACTTTAAATCTATCTGAGCATTATTTTGCTATCCTAAGCTAGTTAGTCTAATACTTAAATACTTCAACATAATTTCCAAATATGCAACTTGCTGAGAACTGAGAATGTAATCCATGATTGTTAACATCATTGTCATTTTGTGTTATATTGAGCTATAAACATTCTTCCAGTCATAAGGAAAACACTAGTAATTGCAGCTTTCTTTTTCTAATAGTACAGAGGATTTTATCTCATCTACCTATTTTTGTGTCACTCAATGAAAATTCAATACAATTCTTCCATTCCCTATAATTGTCTAGGTATCTCTGAAGTATCCATCAACAAGCATTTATTTACTCCTTCATTCATCCACTCATTTAATCATTAGGCAATTCCTTGTCAAGACAAAGGATATTTGAAATACAGCCTGGACAAAAGCAGCACCAGAAAAGTTCTTGGAAGTGTCATAGAAAGTGGCCATCCTCATTGACTTTGCTGAACAGGTTACTAAAATCTCTAATCTGCTGAGTAACCAAATCATCTGTGATTCTTAAGGGTCTCATGGCCCACACTACCCTATTGCACTACCCTTTAGTCCAAGAGTATTATCAGTTAGCAGGAATTTTGCCTTAAGCAAGAGAAGATGAAAATAAGTTATAAAGCTGATTCAGCCAGTAGTAATAAGGTTTACACTCAATAATGATGACTATAACAGTGAAAACAAACCTTTTGATATATTAAACTTGTCAAAGCAGTTCTTTGCTTCAATCCAAGACACTCCAAGGAAAAGAAAACATAGTGGTGGAGCATTGTTGCAAAAATTAATGAGAGGGCACAAGCCCCTGCATAGAGGAAAGCATCCCTTTTTGATATTTTGCTTGATGGGGCAAAATAATCCACAACATATCCCACCATGTAGGGTGATATGAGATGTAGACATTCCTAGGTAGAATACAAAAAAGTTGCCATGAATCAAAAATAAATTACAATAAGATGTGCTACTGATTGCATTATTTCAAATATAATTAGAATGTGAAATAATTTAAAGGGGTTGCAGCCTTTGAAATAACTTTTTGCCACCCTTAGTTACCAACATAGAGCATAAATATGTATATGTTTGCTATATGTAGTTCACTAAGGCAGGTGAAGTACTATGCAGTACATAAAAGAACCTGGAAGTTGTTGTTGTTGTTTGCTTTATTTTGAGTAGGCTATTATACCTAGCTTATTCAGCTGATGTAGGCCTACTATGCATACCTCATCCAGGCATGAGACCCCTAGTTTAACATCCCTTCCAAAGGACGGCAGAGTGAGCTGTTTTGGTCGTCCATCTGGAGGTCGTCCATCCAATTTCTGACTGTACACAGCCACACTTAATTTCAGTTAAGCTAACGGAACTGGCTGAGCCGCTTGGCCATTCACCCCACTAATTGAGTTGAATTGAGCCTGTCCATGTACATATGTGATGAACTAATTCTAGTTATCAGGGTGCTGGTTCTTAATACAGGTTTCAAAAATTCCAGGGAAAATGATAGTTGACAATTCAGCATTGAGAAACTAGCAATACAGTTAGCCACCCAAAGCCTTATGATTAGAAACATAGGTTCAGACTTACTTGTCACAAAATGTATGTACTATTTTGGAGCATCCTTAAAAAGGACTTGATAGGCAAACAAATGGGCAGACAAACAAACAGGCTTTGTCTTTCTACCAGTAGAAAAAATGAGTCGATACTAAGATCCAATTATTTAAAATCAAAACATACAATTTCAGGTTGTAGGCTCTTATTATATGAAGGTTCTTATGTACGTTTTTTTACTGTATTACACTTATTTTCTGAAATCTTGAATGACTCTTTTAGAATGCTAGACTCTGTAATTGAGCCAAGTCATCAACATTACCCTGAACAATCCATACTTCTTTATAGTCTAAAATCTCTATACATGCTAAAACAAACTTTATTATGACCAAAACTGTGTTCTATGCTAACTGCACCAACAGATCAAAATCATATTGTATCTACTTACCAAAAGAAAAGTAATCAGTCCCACTTTAATTAGTGTAGTCTTATGTGCTCTAATAAGGACATTGAGCAGACTGGTTTTACCATACTGTGATTTGCTTTTTACTTCTCTTTCCCATTCTCTAAAATTAAAGAAAACAGAATCATAAGTCACTGAACCCTACATATAGTGATGTAGTTGGGGTCAGAAAACTGGGTGGAAAAAATTTGCTGTAAGGACTAACTGCTATAGAAGGAAGAAGCTTTGATGTATTACTAGAATCATTGTTGCCTGTGTTTGGAGGATTGGTAGCAGCAACAGATTGGGAGCATTAAAGGGGCAGTTCCCTAGCATGCATTATCAGCCAGGGTGTATAAACCCATGCTTCAGGGTGCACCAGTAGTTCCTCAAGTGTAAAAAAATCTTGAAGGCTGGCATAAACCTAAGGTGCAAAGATCAAAAGAACTGTGTCGAGATTTGCATTTTACTATGCCAGTATGCCAAAGAGTATCATTTAGGGTAAATCCATGCCACCACATTGACAGGAAAGCTAACTCCACATAGGAGATCCAAAGTGTATGGAATGCACCTTGGATTATCAGGAGATGTAGAGGGGGCACACATGCCCTTGTCAAGACAATGGCTTATGAGAGATGGAGGATTTTGGTACAAAACAGTCAAAGATCCAATGAATATCAGAACAACACAGTCACTTGGCAGTATATAGCTACTAATTATGCCCTTTAAAAATTTTATCTTCCTTTCTTTAATTTGCTCCAGCACTTCTGGGGGCAACAGACTCCCTTTATTTCTCTTGTATCATTACTACCTTCAGTCTACTCCAGTCACTCTATCAGAATCTAGAGCAAGGATGTAGGAAGCATACAAAAATGGGGGCACATGCTTTCATGGGGCACCCTCTCATGTAAAAAAGGGCAACTATGTAGCCCAAAAGGGGGCACTTTATATAACATTTGTGAAAAGTAGGGGGCACGAGCCTGGTGCCCCCCGGCTCCTGCGTCCATGATTAAACCACTACCTACATAAACGACAGTATTCTTCTCAACCTTCTTATCAGCATTTGGCATTACCTTTCAATCTCTTTGCCAAGCTTTTCTGATGAATACTCTCGCAATGTTGCATGAATGTCTGATACCTCAATCCGGGCTTTCGACCCCTTCCGAAACAGCGGGTTCAAATACCTGAAAGTAGTACCGTAATATCAGAAAACATTCTGGACACATGCAAGCCATACAGAGCATGGGCAATGATCGAAGGAATTAGATCGATAAGTCATATAGTGGAGACTAATATATATTATTCCTGCAATTAAACGTTTGCAATAGTAGACAAAGAATCATCGCAATTATATTGCAATCAGTCCGTCCACCAGAGAAAACAAACAATTTAACTGCTCTTTTGGACTGATGTATTGTCAGAGGAAGTAAGTCAAAGCGTATGTCACTCTACCAGAACGTGATTCTTGACAGTAATGAGACTCTGCTTCGAGGGTTTGCCTTCTTATTCCTTCGACTTAGTGTTTCCATTTTGTTACTTTACTCCATGAACGAATCTACGATCGTAGAGGGATTGCACCACTCTGCTGTGATTTGTGTTCATTAATCCAAACAGTTATCCATGTCAGATTTATATTGAGTTGAATTAAACTTAAGACGCTTACATGGCAATACATGCAATGAGGAATGCTATTGGTCAATTTACTATTTAATTTACATAACAAAAGAGTCTCTACATTTCAAATATTTAGATGTTATTCTAAATATTTCTTTTGTATACAAGGTTAATTTTATATTGAGTAGAATTCAAATATTTTCTGCAAAATCAGCGAACTTATTACTAGAAGTTAAATCCATCTGCCAACGAGATGCAAAAGCTGCGCATCATCGGGCCAGAAAATCGAGAGTATCAAGACTGAAAATCGCCGAACTTCAAGAATAATTAAGGAGGGATCATGTAGTAAAAATCTGAGAACTTATTTCATACTTTATGTTATCACCATAAACTAATAAATTTGATTGTGATAAAATATCACTTTTTTATAAAGTTTATCGTAATGACGAAGGTTGAGCCCAACCAAATTTGCAGACATTTCTACATAGACAAAACAGAAATAGAAAATTGCAAAAAATTCTCAGTGGTGGCAAAAAGCTATCAACTTGTCGCCCAGGGGTGGCGGCTGCCACCCCGTGCCACCCCATACCTACGGGCTTGTTATCAACTTCGGTGATGGAACACGCCGTTATTTCATTTCATTTCCTAACAACTAAGGGGAGGGTAGCCCTTCAGTTCAAAAAGAACTGATTTACAAGGGGCCCTCCCATAAAATAATTACAAATAAATTAAATTACTCTAACATTACAATCATAATTTACAATTTATAAAATAGTAATAATATTTAGTATCAAACAAAAAATATTTAACAACCCTAACTTATTTTTTGAAAAGAGTTTAGGGAAGATGCTTGCTGTGACTTAGCTGTGAGGCCATTCCACAACTTTGCTCCCCTGAAAGGGAAACACTTTTGCCCATTTGATGTCCTTTTCTTTGGTAGCCTCAGGTCTGCCTCTGTGCTACGCAAGTTGTAGAAAGAAAGTTGGGAATTTCTTATAAAAAGTTCAGACAAATATCGAGTTGCCTCCTCGATATTTGTCTGAACTTTTTATAAGAAATTCCCAACTTTCTTTCTACAACTTGCGTAGCACAGAGGCAGACCTGAGGCTACCAAAGAAAAGGACATCAAATGGGCAAAAGTGTTTCCCTTTCAGGGGAGCAAAGTTGTGGAATGGCCTCACAGCTGAGTCACAGCAAGCATCTTCCCTAAACTCTTTTCAAAAAATAAGTTAGGGTTGTTAAATATTTTTTGTTTGATACTAAATATTATTACTATTTTATAAATTGTAAATTATGATTGTAATGTTAGAGTAATTTAATTTATTTGTAATTATTTTATGGGAGGGCCCCTTGTAAATCAGTTCTTTTTGAACTGAAGGACTTCCCTCCCCTTAGTTGTTATGGTATGGTATGGCGCGCGAAAAGGCGAAATAATGCGAAACTTGAATTTGAATATTATAATACGAAAAGTTGAATATTATAATACGAGAAGTTCAATATTATAATACGAAAAGTTCAATATTATCCATACGCCGGAAACGTGCAAATGGAAAATGCTTCCGAAAAGCTAATTTCGTTAGGAGATTCCCTGATTATCTATTGTTTATACAACCAATAACCTCTTTCTTGCTTTTCAGGATATCACCAATTAGCTCAGAAAATGGTTGATGACATTCCCGCCAAAGTGTTATAAAGAGTAGTTCAAGCAAAGAGTATAGAGTTCGTTCAGTGGTTCACGGCAGGTACCAGGTTGCATTATTGACTGGACTGGAAGAAGTAAATAAACTCTAGCTGCCTATCTTTTGTGACGTCCAGATATCTCACATGTGAGATATGTCTGAACAAGGAGAAACATCTAAAGACGAAAAAGGTGATCTTGGTCATAGAAAATATCTATCTGATAGTATCATCCTAGTAGCTTGTTGGTGTCACACATTGTTGACAAGATTTAGGACAGCTGTTATAGGTTCACCTTGTTGTAGCTATTTGGCTCATTCAAACTCCATATTTCGCCTCATGTGATTTTAGTGCAGTGGCACAAAGGTACAATTGTCATTAAAAAATTCTCTATCGAAATTTCTGCCTTTAGTTGAGCTGTCTGATGAACAACAAGAGGTGATAAATACTGTTCTTGCTGGAAGGTATAGATTTTCACAATCAAAAGACTTTTTATTTTTATTTACTGCTTAGTTTAATTTATTTGTAGAATTCAGAAAGGCACACATGCATTGAATATGCTGATTTGGATTGATTGACTCAAGTCATTAGCAATAATTGCACTTGTTGTGATCTCCAATAAGTTTTGCAATTTATCCTTGCAGAAACATTTTCATTACTGGTGCTGCTGGAGTTGGTAAATCATTTGTATTAAAGGAGGTTATCAAGGCTTTACCTCCTTTGACCACGTATGTAACTGCCAGTACTGGTGTTGCTGCTTGCAACATAAGTGGTACCACTCTCCACAGGTAACAGAACTTGCTTATTATAGCTCTATAATCAAATTACCCAAGCATACTATGCATTTCATAAAGACATCATCATCATCAGCCTGTCATGCCACTGCTGGTGGATGGCCTCCACAGCTGTCTACACGCAACTCTGTCAAGAGTGACTCTCATCAAGTTATTTCCAACCTTCTCTTCTATCTCGCCCCTCCATCTTCTCTTTGGTTTTCCCCTTGCTCTTTTGCAACCTCTTGAGTATCATTCAGTTGTTATTTTGGCCCATCTTTTGTCTTCCATTCTTGCCACGTGCCCAGCCCATGTGCTTTTCAGGTCTCTTACTTTTTCGATGAGGTCTTTCACCTTGGTTCTTTCTCTGATGGTTTCATTCCTGATCTTGTCTTTCAGGCTGATGTTTAGGATGCTTCTTTCCATTCTCCTTTGTGAGGTTGCTAACTTTCTGGACTGGTCTCAGATAATTAAATAAAGACAAGTCTCGGATAATTAAATGTTGCAACCTACTGACAGTTAATTAATTCTTTTTTCAAGCTCTTTTCTAAAGAAAAGCAACCTTCCTGAAAGTTGTTTTTTCTACCTGAATGGAAATTGTATTGACAAACTGCTAAACTAACCAACTAGCTGATTGGGTGCATGGCTGGTTTGTATCCATTTTGGCTAAAAAGGATTCAAGAGAACCCATAGCCACCCCATCCACCCTGAACGCTTTTTGATCAGTTGAATGTCATACCTACAAGTTATTTTGTATTACTTTGTAAATTAATGAATCAGAAAAATCAGCTGTAATTTTAAATTATTTTATATCCAGTTTTGCTGGCATTGGTTTAGGGAATGCCCCATTTGAAGAGCTTCTCAAGAGAGCTGCAAAGCGGTTTAGCTTAGAGAGATGGCTAAAGTGCAGGTAAAAAGTATTCTATGCAATGATATTATCTCCTTGTCTGAAGTGTGTTTTTTACTAATGACACTAGTAAACAAGCTTTTGTGACTTGTGCTAAATCTCCAAACTGCTAGAGGCTATGAGGATACACCATTATCTATTGTAGTGCCCTTGTTATTGATGAGATATCAATGATAGATGGAGAACTCTTCAGCAAAATAGAGAATATTGCAAGAGTATTAAAAGAAAATGGAAGACCATTTGGTGGAATCCAGCTAGTTGTGTGTGGGTATGTGATTATAGGTGCTTCTCATGGGGGGTTATATTTTGAATTGTCTTCTTGTAACTTTGGTTGTTTTTCATGGACCCAGTTGACAAAGGGAACCTATTTGTAAATATCCAATCAAAAATCTTTCCTATGATTTTCCTGGCACAATGCATTAGTAAATTGCCATGTATTCAATCATTCAGTGGCAGTTTTTCAAGAATTCATGGGAGGGTCAAAGGTTGTTGGATTTGCAGAGTATTTTGGAAGTAGCTGGGTATTTGTCAAGTACATTTGCTTTGCATAAGAAAAGAGTTCACAAGAAAATTGAGACTCAAGGAAAAAGTTGGCTTTCTTGTTAAATAGCCTTGCATTCAGCCTTTGGTCCACTACTTTTGCAGAAAATTTCACTACTCAATGGCACCTGGGGGCACTTTGCCCACCTTTCCCCTAATAGCTGATGTAAACAACAAGCCTATCAACGTTGTGGTTTCGCAAATGAACTTGATAATATATGACTATTTTTATAGAAATTTTGGTCCTGT
>OLMO02000297.1:13146879-13170825 GCA_900291935.2 Cassiopea xamachana
ACAAAGCTGACCTTCTAAAATGCCACTTCACTAAAAAGATATTTGATGACAAGATACATGCAACTAAGCTGTTTCCACACAGAATTTCATGTGAACAAGTGAATAACAGGGAGGTTAGTTTACCAGTACCGGTTAATAATGTAGGATTTGGAAGAATATTTATGAGTTAAGTGTACTTCAAATTGAATACTTTGTTGTTTAGTCCATGCAATGACTACACTAGTAATTAAATGTTTATTTTCTTCAAACAACAGCTAAATGCCCTTCCTAGTGTGTCAAAAGTTTATGAATGGTAAGTATGGCACATATCATATCAAGTTTTTGCAGTTTGATAAAAGTTGTGAAGAAAGCTTAATTTTTAGTAGTATTCTATGCAAATTTGTTTTCATGCATACAATTAAGAGCAATTCCACAAAGCTCTTGTGTGCTTAATTGTAGGGGGGCTGGAATTAGCAGGGAGGATATTTTTCTAGATTTTCATAAAGTGGAAGGGTGGTAGTAGAATGACCTAAGTAGAGCCTGACAAAGGTTGTGAAGTGCTTGGCAGAGTGTTAACTGATAAATGGTGGGATGAAAATGACAATGAAGATTTTGCTGATAGTGATGGTGCCAACATTTTGTTAAAATGGGGGGGGAGTCATTATAAAATAATATGACATGAAAAATTTCAAAAAGTGCAATTTGACCCCCTAAATTAAGCACAAAGGAACTTAATAGACAAAATTTATTTTCTATCTTCATTTCTTGGAAATCCCACATAAGGTTGGTTGGTTTCGAATGCTCTATTGACATTTATTAGATAGGGCAGTGCATATGATGGGAAAATTTAATTTCAGTGGCTTGTAGCTGCCAAGAAAAAGCTGTGCAAAGCTGGTAAAAGATAAATGCTTGGTTTTCTTGATGTAGAATTGCATTTAGTAGCCACGTATATAATTATGAAAGAATTCTGTATTGTTTTGAAGGTTTCATCTTCAACCTCTAAAACATTGGTAAATGATTGCCTAATATAGAAAACCCCTTTAGAGGTTTATAGAGCCTATGTTGCTATTTCAAAAGCATTCAGACCTTTTCTATTGTGCCTTCAATCATTCCAGCATTGATGGTGGAAGAGCAGAATTTATGGAACAGATGGACAAGTATTCAAGATTCCCCAAAGGTACCAGATAGTGTTTTAGTTAGTCAAGTATTCTTACTGAAAGATGAGTAGAAATGTTGCAATCAAATATTTTTCATACATCTCCAGAGTAAGTGTGAAAAAGATAACTTCTGAAGAGTTTATTGCTCAGTGTAATTCAGTAAATGAAGACAGAATGTCTGAATTGAGAATGGAATTCATGAAATATATGTAAACATATATACTAAATAATATATCTAAACATTTACAAACTTGTAAATAGAATGTTGCCCAACATTTCTAGATACAGACAATAAGATATCACCACAATACTACTTTAAAGAATAGCTAAAATCTATATTTTACAAATGTTATTTGATTTTCTCTGCAAATAGTTTTTAGTATCATCAGGTAGACAAGGTATAATTAGCATATATGATAGTCTATTTGCACCAAATACTGTGGGAACATCAAGTCATCTAGTCCCAACTATGAATACTACTCAAAATTTGGCCATGCATTAAAGTAATAAGAAAATTGAAAGTAAATACAATATAAGGAATAGAGTAATTAAGATCTTTTGCCCCACAATAAGGGTTTAAGGATTAATTTAAAGATTGGCACAAAAGTAAAATATGTGGAATGAGTGCTGCCTTCCAGACCAACTTTACAGTATTACTTCTAAAATAAATTTGATAGCAATGTTGACAAAAGACCTAATTAGCAATGAGGAATAGTTCACATAGGACCTTTGTATCAGGAATTTCAAGCACAAGTCCTGGAGTTACTGCTGTTAGTTACTGAGTTACTGCACAAATTATTCTACATGTGATCACTGTGTGATCACACTTGGCAATGCAGGAGATGCTTATTATTCTCAATGGCTATAAAGCACATGCAGGGTTGGAATTACATATTGAAAGTTTTGTGAACATATTTGATTGTATAGAGGATGGAATCTAATGCAGAGCATAGTTAAGCCTCTATCACCACATGTTTTGTGGATCAAGTACAGATGTCTTGTCTGGCCTTATCTTTGCAAGCAGGTTGCAATTGAATTACTCAAAGAAGCATGATGTAAGAGACCTTATTTAGAAATAAATACAACAGTTGCCATTATACTTTGTACTTTTTATTGTCTAGCAAATCACTTTAGCATCATCGAAAATTCACCATCTTCTTCAGCCTTTGTATTAGTTAAGATAGTAAGCAGCTGTTAAAATATTGTTGGTTTGGTTGAGTGTAGCTTGCATTTTATAACAGAAAATTTAAAAAGCTGTTCCACAGCAATAAGGTACTTCCCCCTTATTTTTTGAGCTCCAACTTTAATTTTTTATTCCTCATATACCATTTACTTTTGCCTTTCATTCTTTCAAGAGTGTGTCATTTTCACCATCTACTTCCATATTCTGCTGCTTGCTGCCTCTTTTTAGTGTTTCTTCCATCTGAGACATCTCCACTAAAGGCTTACTGTATGTCCAACTTATTGATGCCAAAACAATGAATGCCATAAGCTGTAGTATTCCAGCTAGTACTAGAGTGAATGGGTGGAATATCTTTCTGTTGGCATCAATGAAAACATGTGAATTATATGTCAGCAATGCCTGACTGAGCAATCCTAATGATCCAGTCAAGCCAAGTATCAAGGGAAAATGACCTGTGAGGGCACCAAATTCTTTGCTTGCAATGCACTGCAAAAGTGTTATGCCAATCGGCAAGAACCCAGCTAGACAAAATGTTAGTACGTAGAGCATTGTTTCTGAACCAGTGTATGCAATCAAAGCCATCCAGAAGGCTGAACAGCTTAGTGACATGAGAACCATTGTAGTATCACTGGCAAATAATATCTTGACAAGAACCAGAGTTGTTAGGACACACAAGACACCTTTGCCTGCTGTCATAATCCATAAGTAATGAATGCTATTTCCATAAGGTAGACTTAATGGTGGGTCCAGCAAATACTGCAAAATAACAGAGAAGAAGAAGCTGTTCCCAAGCTGAGTTAAAAAAGCTGTCAGGATGATGCCAGCCACATATTCACGCTTAATTGCAATTCCTGGAAACAATAACGAGTAGACTAAACCTCTTGAGCTATCAAGGTAATACTGCTTTGCAGTTGAGTCATGCTTCCAAATGATTATATCCTCAAATGTTGGCAGTATAAAAAATATGAGCATGTATACCACCAATGACAATGTAAAAGTTCCAGCAAAGATATAAGCTAGGCTTGGGACATATTGGGACAAATATATAGCGGAAAACTGGCCTGCAGCAATTCCTAAATTTACCATTCCTGCCAAGCACACAAAAGCAAACGACCTCGAAAGGTTGTTGTCAGTTTCTGCACCCATAAATATCCAGGCAAAGAGGACAGCTCCTTGCTCACTACCAACACACGAGTTCAAAATAACACCAGCAAAGAGGTGCTTTATTTTTACTGCTTTGACTATAGATAATATCAAATAAACCATACTTTGCGTAGCAAGCACAGCTGCAACATACAGTCCGACATATTCTTTCTTCCATGTTGACGCTGCTACCACTGATATTACAAGTATTCCTATAATTGACAAGGCCACTGATGAGGTATTAAATAACCTTGACCACTCGTCTGCATCTTTCACAATCGTTTTCGAAGAAAACATGACAGCAGTTTGTGAATTGGTCATTTCCTGACAGCGGGTTTGGTTGAAATTCTTTAGGCACAATTTCTTGACCACGATTTTGCGTGTTAAATTGTTATTAAGTGTCAAAGTAAATGTAATAAGAAACACTATAGCCAGCAAGCACACTACAGTTCTTGAAAACATGATTTCATGAAATAGATCTTTCTACTGACGAAGTAAAAGTGTTCTAATCATTTGCTGCCGACAAGTATTTCTTCCTGCCATATATTGACTTTTCTCATGCTCCTCCGCAAGTTTAGAATCATTGATTTGTGCAAGGTGCGGTCGATGTTGACAATTTCTCCTTCGCTACATTTCTCCCTTGCAGCACCAATCTCATGCTTCTATTTTTCAGATCTTTCCGCAAGTTTTGAAATTGCACGGAACATAGTTAACCAAACCAGAGGCCACTAACAGTTTTAAACATAGTTTGCTTTCCATAAATCCATAAACAGGTTTTTTCTTTCCTATATGTCGTCCGTAGGAAATGTTTGGTCAGATGAGCAAGCGACGTAATAAGTGTTTTCGTTATTTTCTTTTCACTAACACACGTGTTATGCAGGTGAGTCACCAGAATATACCATAAAAACGCTTTCATTACACAGCTTTAAAAATATGGAACAATACACCTGCTGAAGCAGGGATGTGCTGATTGGGGATGTATGGGGCATTGCACCCCCAATGTTTTCAAAATTGCAAGAAAGTTGTTCAAAAGGCAGCCATGCTGCAAGAGAGTTGGCAACAATATTTTCTGTGAACTTTTTTTAGTAACAATAGTTGGTCAGTTGGTCAACCCCCCCCCCCCAACAGAAGGTGTCTCGGCACATCACTGTGCTGAAGTTCATAGCTACCAACATGAGATCGTTTTGAAAACAAGTTAGGAGCTAACAGTGCCCTGCAAGAACAACATCACCTGTTTTTCACAGGACAATCTGATTTTGTTGTCAGGTTTCTTGTCATTGTAATGGATGTTATGCACTTTGATTTGCTAAAAGGCATAATTTTGATAGCAATAATATTAAATGAACTTAAGGGGCTCGACCAGTCAGAAAAATGCATTTTTTCAAGAAAAATTCAATTTTCAGCATTTAATTTATTTATTAAGTATTATTATTAGAGATTTCAACAACAACATTCTTATTCTCCTTTCGAACTCTCAAGTTGTTAAAAAATCCAAAAGTATGAGAAGAGGTGTATGTTTTTCAGCAAAATTTTGGCTAAGTTGGAAATTTTTTCACTACTTTCTCCCCGTTGTTATCAATAATCCTTGGGCAAACTACAAAAGGTTTGGTATAGTTTGAAAGCCCTATGTTTCAACTATTCAATGCAACCATTAACTTTGCTGTATGAGCTACCTGTGCCTTGAAATAGTTGCCAAAGAAACAGCAGTGCTTCCGAGTAGATTACGTAATCATTTGCGGTCTTCAAATTTGATTGGACAATGTTTCTCATTCTCTAATCTAATTGGCTAATTCATTCATTCGTTATTCATAATGGTAGACAGAATCAAGTCCAGTGGAAGTTTCATCAACAGTTATCACAGTTATTGCACTTGTGATCGGAGTTTTATGTAGGTAAACATTCACAGAATGGGAAGATCAAAGTTCAAGAGTCGTAATTTTTTCCGTTCTGGAAAGAAAAAATTATCTAAGCGCCGAATAAAACAACAAGTCATCGAGCCTCAGGTTGCTTCTTTGCCTACCCCCAAAGGACGACAAGAAATTTTGCTATTTGGAGTAGAAATTGATCATATTGACTCAGTTTATGTTGATTCTTATACTCATATCAACAATTGTGATTATGACCAATACATTGTGATCCAAGTAATCCAGATGAAGGAGCTCTTGTCGGACGTACTTTGCCCAAATTGCAAAAAGCCTGGAATCCGGTTTACACGAAAACCTGACGATGATCTCGGTTTTGCTGCAAGGATAGTTACAGAATGCACTAACTATACCAGAGTGGAATATTCTTCACAAAGGATTGGAGAGGAAAGGCGTGCACAAATCATGTTTTCAAGCACATGGGGACTGCATTGAGAAATGTTGTTACTGTTTCCAAAGCATGTTCACTGCCATGAGGGAGCAAGTTCTTGGTGCTTTTGGCAATGAGCCAAATCAACTGGTGGTGTACTTGGTCCACACAAGGATCATGGTACTTTGCCTCCAGATGTTGGTTCAATACTGGTCCCTATCTTTCAAAGATTATCAGATGAGAAGCTAAATTCAAAGATGTGCAATAAAGAAGACCCAAAACCCTAATGAGTCATTGCACCAACTCTTATGAAAAATATGTCCCAAATCTATTTATGTAGGAAGGAGAACTTTGAATACTGCAGTTGCTCTGCAGTTGCTCTTGCTGCCTGTCAGTTTTCAATGAGATCAACTTTCAAGGTTCTTCTTTTCATGTTGTTGGCTATGGAAGCTGGGGAGAATTTAGAAAGATTTTTGGAAGATAAAGATGATGAAAGAATCAAAATAGCAGAAAAGCATCATCAGAAGCTGCAAAGAAGCACAGGAAAAAAGTTGAATTATGAGCAAATTAAAGGTGACCAGAAGACAAAAATAGATGAAGGTGAAACATATGGTTCAGGAATTTTTTAACATAATATATGGACCCTGTTAGAACTGAGAACCCTAATATTTATAACTTTTGGATACTTTTGAAGCTGTAAGACATTTATAAAAGTCCTACCTCAGATATCATCTCTATGATCTCAAACTAAAGCATTGGAATTTTTGAAAGGCATTTTTATCACATTGTGTTGATTGAGAAAGTGTGTTCATTGGTACATCCAAATTTTTCCCACCTGTTATACTTAGTTACATGCTTATATATGAANCTAATGTTGAAGATCTAATCCAAAAGACCCAGATGGAATTGTCAAATATATCTACATGGATGCAGATAAATAAATTAAGTTCTTATCCCAAAAACACAGAACGTATGATAATTGGACATCCTCGAAAAATAAATGAAATCGAGGTACATGAACCATTGAGACTGAATGACTCTGATATAAAACGAGTGACGAATACCAAATCGCTAGGGATTATTGTAGATGAAGGATTAAATTAGGAGCGACAGTACAAGACTGTTCACAACAAAAGTTGTGGAGGTCTTCAATCTTTAAGAAGACTGAAAAGAATTCTCCCTCAGTCCTAATTAAGCAATGTATATCAAGCCCTAATTGAAAGACACATGCGGTATGCTGATGTAATCTGGGGGTAATCTATCAAACTCAAAAATAGAATCTCTTCAACGTCTCCAAGACAGAGCTGTTTCTATGATTCATACGTCCAGGATAAAAGACAACTGGACACCAAAATTACTAGTAGTTGAACAGCTTATTACATTTGATCGTGCCTTTATGGTTTATAAGATCTTTAACAAGTTATGTCCTGAAAATTTATGGAACAAGTACCACCTAAGGTCCCATTACTCCAAATGCAATACACGATTCTGCAAAAATATCCATATTCTTAAGTATAATCTAGAGTATGCCAAGAAAGGATTTTCGTACTCAGCTCTTAAAACCCGGAATGAAATCCCCTTTAGCACTCGGGATCTTCCCGCGCTCTGTCACTTCAAAAAACAATTGAAAATGTATTTGATGAGCTGAAAATAAATCAAACACGACCCCCTGGTAGAACAGCCTAAGATTTATTGTAACTTTTCTTTATGATGTTGGGCTAGACCATTATGACGTACTTAAATTATTATGATGTATCGTTTAGTTTATTTTAATATAGCTGAAGGGTTATTCGTGTAGAAATAATATGAATATGAATATATGAATAGTATAGAAGGAAAATAATTTGAGAATTTTGAGGAAAGAGAGAAAAGTGCAAAACGTCTTCTCACTATATTCATCTAGCTTTCTCGGAAAATGGACTTTGATAGACTTCAGTAGTTTTTGAACAAGAAGCTTATCCAAGTAAAGATATTTATATATTTGGCACTGTTGAAGGATCTACTCCCGTAAAATTAAAAAGCGTGTAGTTACATAAATATTTTACTTTGACTACATTTCTTTGCCAGAATTTGAAAGTTTTCTGTGCAAGAATTTGAAAATTTCTGTGCCAGAATCTGCAAGTTTTCTGTGCCAGAATATGAGAGTTTTCGTGCCAGAATAGGAAAATTTCAGTGCCAAAATATGAAAATTTCTGTGCCAGAATTTGAAAGTTTCTGCCAGATTGGTTCACCATTTCCAAATTGAGCTAGGAAAATTGCCCAATGGCCACGTCCCACACCCTCCTTTGTGACGGCTATGGTACTATTTATAGATCCTTATAATGAGACTGAGTTTCTACACTCAAAATGGCAAACACTGCTTGGTCTGCCTCCCTCAGCTAATGTCAGAGGGGTGATCACATCCGTTCCCGCGTGAGGCAGATGCACTCAGGTTCTATTAGAACTACGGTGAAATGTATCTCGTTTATCTTGCAGTTTTGAATCTAAAAGTTGGTGCTCAGGTGATGCTGTTGAAGAATCTGTCAGTTGGTGAACGACTTGTCAACGGATCAAGGTATTTACCTCAATCGAAATTACAACAAATAGGCCTAGTTGTAAAAAAGTTGTTTTCTTGATGTTAACCGTAGTTTGATTTTTTTCCTGATCATCAGAATTGGACTGGGCTGAGCGGTATCCCATCATGCTTCAGTGGTTGTTAAGATCAGGCTTGTTTATTGCAATCAAGTCATTCCATTTCAACAATAGCCCTACTGGATGCGTTACTTTGATATTGTCGTATAAAGCATTGACTTTAGGAGTTACACAATCCAAACCTCACCAATTCTATAAAGTCTCTCTCCCATCGCCGTCTTGTTGCAGATCTTCCCATTTTCTACTGCTATTTTCACGGAAGTTGCTCTCAGGAAATCAAGCATATTATTCCTGATCCAGTGAGGCGTTTTCGAACCACCAGAAGCTCTACCCATTCACACCCTTGTCAAGTTACATTGCCTAATCCACGAACTCTAGCTCACAAATCATCTTTCATTCCAAGAACTCAACTTTGGAATTCATTGCCACCCACTACTTTCCCTGAATCCTACAATTTGTCATCTTTTAAATCTAACATCAACAAACTTGATCTTATCTCCCTCTCTAATTAAACTTCCCTATTTTCTCAGTTTTTCCTTTTATCGGGGCTTTGCTATAGGCCCTACGGCCTTTCCCTGTCATTACTTACTAAAACAAACAGGAGTGCCATTTTTTCTATTTAGGGGCGTGGTGGTTGAGTTTTCGAGTGAAAAGGAGCAAGCTCTCAAGGTATGAGACCTGGATCTGCTTTTTGAAATTCTTTTCCTTTCTCCTGTTGTTTATTCTCATCCCCAGACTGTCAAGATTTTTTTATCATTGGTCATTACACGAATCTTTACATGCCTTTAGCTGCAGAGAAAGCAATTTTTGAATCCAGAGTCTAATTGTTTTATGGACGATAATTTTTTACAGTGACTTGACGCAATCATATAAATTTGTCAGAGAAAAGAGATTGTTAGTTCAAGACTCTGTTGCAAACAGAAACAGTTTACATAGTTTGCACTTCCAAAAGATACTGTAAATAGATAGTGATGATTTCTAAAAATTTTAACCAGGAGGGCTCTAGGTGTAACCAAGCCAATATTTTTTGGTTGTGACCTAGCTGCAACCACGCCCATATTTTAAAAGACGCAGATATAATGCTTTAGTTTAGTACTAATAAAGTATAATAAACGATTAGAAATATCTCATTTACCATATAGCAGTGAATAATTAATCATAGTAATACAAAATACTTTAGAAGCAAGGTCAATGCACTTTGAAAAGCAAGGCCAATGCAGGAATTTTTAGGGGGGCTGAGTCCCCTAAAGTGAACAGTAATTTTAACAAGGGGCTCCGCCCCCCTGATCCTCCCTAGAAATCACCCCTGTACATAGTTTGCACTTCCACAGATACAAATTTCCATTTGATTGGAAAGGCTTTGTTATATAAGTGTGCTCATCGCTGCCGCTTAGAAATGATTTCAAATTCACAGCTTTGTACATTGATATTGCCTTCTGATAGAATGTTAAATCAGATATACCAAGAATGAGTGAGATCTACGAAAGCCTAGCTAAATCTAGCAGTTTAAGTGAAGAGCAATATCCCGTTGTCAGGTGAGCAGCATTCCTCATATTTTAAATGAGAATTCTTCCTTTCTTGGATTTTCATCTAATTACATTGATATCAAACCTGACAATTACAGAGATGAAGACCTATAAATCTCATCTACCTATCGCTGTTCTTCCAGGCAGTTGTGTGTTAGTGTTTTTGTGTTTTAGTTGAATAAAATATGTCCTCATATGGGCTTATGACCCAGGAATGAAATTTTCTTAGAAGGTGCCTTGAATAGTAGTCATTATGGTTGTGTTGATGAAGAAGAGCAGCCGTGGCCTAGCGGTAATGCACTCGACTCAGACCAACGTGGTCCTGAGTTCCAGGCCCATCGCAGGCCATTGGCGATGTCAGGAAGGGCCAAAATGCTCGTGCCAAAACTAAAGTCCTCTTAGAGGCACCCTCCAAGCTCCAAGGAATTGGGGGGAACGGAGGTAAAATCGAGAAAAAAGAAAAAAATGGTTGTGTTGATGAAGTGGTTATAACGATAATGTTGATTATGGTGATAGTGGTGATATTGTTGGTGGTGGTTATGATAGTGATGGTGACAAAAAGTGTTGGTGATGATACTCTTAAGTGTCTAACTGCCGGGGGGAGGGGGTCGGAATGAGCGAGGGGGGTAGACAAAATGCTTTGAAATATATGATAGTACTGCTATGAAGCATTTTCATAAATTGGGCGTCCATGGTCGTGAGAACGTAAGCAACACAAAAACAATGCTAACAGGAAAGAAAATTTGCTCAAAACACTTATATGGAATACTATTTGAAAAATTTTTGCGCAAAAATAATAAGCGGAAGGGTCGTAATGAGAGCGGGGGGTTGGAAAAATTTTTAAAAATTAATTAGGGGGACGGCAATTAGGTACTTAAGAGTAGCGGTGTTAATGGTGTTAATGGTGTTAATGGTGATGATGGCGATAATGGTGATAGTGGTGATTATGGTGATAGTGATGGTGATAGTGTTAATGCTGGTTGTTGTAGTAGAGCTGATGGTATCGTAGATAATGATTTCTCCTGCGTATATTTCTCCCTGTACTTCTGCATTCAAGATTTACCAATGGCACTGAAAGACTTATTCAAATTGAAAAATCATCCATTGAAGTTGCTGGTCGCGAAGTTGCTTTTAGAAAGCAAGTGCCATTGGCTCTCGCCTGGGCAGTCAGTGTCCATAAAGCGCAGGTGAGCGTGATATTCTTCATTTGAAGCAACTTTTGGCAGGTATGCGGTGTAATTTTATCTTTACGCTTTTGAACGACACCAAACTTGATGTTCGATATTGCATGTTGTCATGTTTCTGAGTTAGGGACAGTCATTGCTGTTGGTTAGGGGGCTGGAAGATATTTAATCATTACCAACGCTTTTTAATGGCCCCTCAATCACCCGTCTGATGATTTTAATGACCCCTTCATTATGCAACTCGTTTGTGAAAGTTTAACATCATGTTTCTGAGCAACTACTCTCAGTTTAGCAGTATTGTATGTAATTATCTGTATTTAGCTGTAAATAAACAGTTCAGCTTCTTAATTCTGTTAATCTACTTCTCTTAGGAGGAGCCAATAGATATTGGTATCTGCCTTGTAATCTATATCTGTAGGCATTTATCGTCTTATTTGTTAAGAGGTCTCTTGTGAAGTTGGGTTAGTGTATAAAGAATCGATCCAAGAGAAAGACTATGCTTCTATACCCACAAATATATACACAACAAGTATTATACTCACATCATTTTTCTCTCTCTACAATACACGTAGCATCCGTACTTATACGCCGGATAAAGCGGATAGAACGCTAAAGAGTCTGAGGCTAAGACTAGCGCCCATACCACTTCCCAACAAGGTCGTTTTGTTAGGCCATGCTTTTCATGTTCACCATTGCATCGTTCTTGTAACTGTGTTTTGCTGCGTTGTAATATTCAAATTGTGTAGAAAATAAACAGTGTCAGTGGTGATACTGACAGTTCAACTGAATCTGCGTGATATACTTACATCTTAGATATAGGTGAAGAGTATTGCAGACAATGTATATAGCAGTATGAATGATATGACGTATTTGGAGAAAACTTCAGGTTATTTTTGATAGCCCCCCTTGTTGTGACTTTATTTTTGGTGTTCCCCCATTGAAGCCCGAAAATTTGTGATGACCCCTCTAAATATCTTCCAGCCCCCTAACCTGCGTTAGTAATGACAAACCCTTACAGAGTTAAAGTCAATAAATTCGTTAAATAGAATTCAGGCCAATTCTGTGGAAGCTTGTCATTTTCAGAGCTTTCAATGGACCCATTTGTATCAAGGAAACAGAGTACCTCACCCCCAAGTACTTTGTAAAGATATTATTTCGAGGTGATCTCAGTATTATTTCAACTCGTGTCGTGGCTGGGTTCTGCCCCCCCCCCACTCTCATCAAATTTAGTTTTCTGCGATATTTAATAACTCTTGATGGTGAATAAGCTAGCGTTTTGCTCTGATTTTGACAGGGAATGACATTGGAACGTGTTGAATTGTCTTTGAAAAATGTATTCGAATGTGGCCAAGCATACGTGGCACTGTCTCGTTGCACAGCACTTGAAGGGCTTCGGCTAGAGTATGTGAAATTTCATCTTTCCTAGGTTTTCTTTGTAATGGGTATTGAAGATGTTAGTTATCTCAGTTCACTGTTTGATACGAGGCAGCATGTTCACTGATCTTCATCGATGTCAATCGTTCTTCCTAACGATGGTGTTTTGTGTAGGAAGCAAGCTGTATTTCAATTGCAGTACAGGAATCCTCAATAGACCGTTCGTTTCCTAGCAACATTACTGCGTATGCGCACGCAGATGGGAATCCTCAATATTGTGAAGAAGTCCTTCTTGACAGGAGTAGTGAGTGAAATTGGATAGGGAGAAAGAGGCTATTGTTCTCGTTATCGAATGTACAGACTCAAGGATCAGCAACATTACGATTCGAAGTTGCTTTGTTTTATGCTGTTGCCGATTTTATCTTGTTATATTTAGGGTAGACTGTGTGCACAATAAAATTTCAAGGTTACATGACAAAGCTGAAGCAACATTTAGTATGCAAACTAAAATTTAGTGCCACCATGAAATTCTAGTCTAAGTAAAGCTTTAAATTGTAATCTTGAAGACTCCTTTTGCTGTACCTGTGATGTGAAGTACACGTTTTTTTATAGGAAAAAGTTTATAAGAAAATGAGGCTCAAATAGTCAGAATCTTATGAAAATCTTAAGAAAATCACGAGGTTCAATTTCCAAAATTTAGTGTTTTTATTGGTCAAAAATCGATATTTTGTCGTTTTTGCTTTCAAAATTCTAAAGATGGAATTCAAATTCAAGTATACAATGTTAATAACGAAAGTGTAATTCATTTTAGCCAGTTTATTTCAGTAAAAGTGAAGAAACAATTAAGAAAATCTCAGACCCAGTTTCGGGAAAAGTTAAGAAAATTGAGGCTCAGGCAAAATGATGGTTTTTTTTTATAAAAAAACGTGTAACTTATGAGACGATTGAATAATGTATGATGAGTCTGGTTTTTTTCTTGTCAGCTGCTGAATTTTACCTCAAAGTTTGCTTTTGCAGTGATTTTAGCCAAGACAAGGTTCGAGCTCATCCAACAGTTTTGTCTTACTACAAAAAGTTAGAAGAAGTACCAGAGAATCCAACAGGGCAAAATAATATTGTAACGAGTACTGCAGTATTTGAAGGAAGTTCTATTAGTGTGGAAAAGGATGGACTTGTCAATAATAGTACTCCCCCGACATCTCGCTCCAGACGAAGACGTCAAAGACTGGCAAATGCAAAAGCACCCACCTTGAACGTTGGGGTGCCCATCAGCAATAATCTATTCAAAATAGAGCCAGAGCAATCAGCATTTGATGATAAATCTAATGTCAGGAAGCCATTGAAAAGAAGGAACGATACTTTTTTCTCAAAAGTTAAGCAAACAAGGATCAATCTCGAAAAATATTCCACAACGGAAAAAAGTTTGCAAGCTGCCTACTCAGATTTGATAATGATTGACTAGAACACGACACTATTTTATCAGAATCAACTTCTATTTGTTCAGAAATATCTTTCATACCTATTACATTGCCCATCCATAGTTCTAATTCGTGTAGTAACTTGTGATACACATGTAGAATTGTTTCCAATTCTATTAAGAGAGTAAAAGCATTGGGAAGTCCTCACCTGGAGGAGTGGGGAAGGTAGGGACGCCTACGCTTTACTAGGGCAAGGAGGTAGGTCTACCACTGAGGGCACATCTATGTACATACATGCATGTCTCTGTCGAGGCGCATACACGAAAATGTTTAGTATGTTACTTTCATAGTTGCACTATGTTATGGAAGGGGTTTAAGGGCTTACACCAAAAAGAGTTTTTGTTGACTTAACTATCGAAAACGTCGGTAAATGCCCCTACACAGAATAGGAGAGAGGAAAATGTACATGAATTTGTAGATGTCTTTTCGGAAAATAATAAAGCGAGGTCGGGAAACGTATTGGCCTGAGAAATAGTTCGGTATGAAGGCACTTCTTGCCCCCTTTGAAGAGGGCAGAAGGGGCAGCTGCTCTTCCTGCTCCCCAGTGTAGGCATCCATGGGGGGAATGCAAGAGCTGTATACAAACAAAAGGTTCCTAATAGCTTGGGATTTTTGTCAAAAACCATGTTATTAAACCTTCAGGTAAGTAATCCATTCGGGGAAATATCATATCAGTGTTTTCAATAGGGAGCAGTGACCCCGTTCTTGGGCAGTGTACATCATACAGACAAGGGGTTTCACGGCCATCTTTTCTGGTTGTATTAGGTATTTCCCCACCATATCACAGTTATCGTTGTCATTTTTACTCAAAAGTAGTTAGAAAGCTAACGTGTTTGCAGACAAAATGTTAGTTGTAAGATCCTCAAACAGGGACGCATGCGCGTACCTATGGCAGGGGGCAAGGCTTACTTTGAGGGCACATCTATGTATATGTATGTTCCTCCACAATGGTAGATTTTGGTCTTCAAACTCTTTTCCAGAGGAAAAATTCTTAGCTTAATGGTCTCCTAATAATACATTGGTAATTTGAGGGTCTGGGGTCAGCTGCCCCGCCTGCTCTCCAGGGTAGACCTCTCTGTACTCAAATGCTAAATTGTACCATAGTCTCTGTATCTTGTAAGCCCCACACTTTGGAACGCAGACAAAAAGCCCTCCCTCTCGTTTTTGCTCTCCATTAATCACAGGAGCATCGAAACAGGGGGATCGGGGGCGCTGTCCCCCCACTTTTGTACGAAATACTGCAAGCGCATAGATTGTCGCGCATATATTTCGTTAAAATCGCGACATTACTTCATTACAAGCCATCCATCTTTGCTTGTAATGTCGATAACTTTTGATCTGTGCAAGATGTAAGAATTGTTCCACCTGGAAATCTGAATTGAAGCCTTCTGAGCATGCATGGAAAATATTTTTCAATTATTCGAAACTATGTGTTATCAGTTTTTTGGCAAAGAATATACTATATTTACCCCCAAAACACGCTTCTTGAACGAATTCTCGCAACATTATTAGCAGGAATCCTTGGACGACGATTCCTTTTGTAGCCAATCAAGCCTATGCAGCTTCTCACCACAGCATTTGAAATACATGCGAGTTTTGCTTAATAGCGTTTACTCACCCCAAATCAGATTACAAGAGTTGTTCATTGAGACAAACACGTGTTGCGCAGGGGCGTCGAAACGATTCTTAAAGTGGGGGGGGGCCTAATTAATCGAATTCACAGGGGTCACGGATAAGCTCGGAATTCTGCTTATTTGTGTTGTCTAGAGTATCATATTTTAAAGTTTTTTAAATATTAGCACGTAGAAACTGTTTTTTGTGGTGCCTTGTTCTAAAAAAAAATTGTTAAATAATAAAAGTTCAAAATCCTATTTCAATACACCTTTCACCATATAACTTCTGAAAGGTAGCATGTTTTATAACACAGGATTCTAGCATTTTATTATTAGTTACATGCTATTACCATACGCTTGAAGTGAAAGCATTAAATTAAATGCATTCGGTGACATTTAAATTACCGAAAGCAAGGTTTCATTCATAAATACACCTTTGCTTGCGTTGTAATAACAAAAATGAAACGATGCCTTTGTAAATTAGCACTTTCAGAAAAGATTGGCACAAAAATTATATATATAATCTTGTGAAAAAAGAATCAGTTTGCTTTTTCACTATATTTTAAGATTTTTCTTTGATACTTCACTGCAAAAGAGTGGGGGGGGCCAGTGCCTTTCCCGGCCCCCCCCCCCCGGNCAAAAAGCCCTCCCTCTCGTTTTTGCTCTCCATTAATCACAGGAGCATCGAAACAGGGGGATCGGGGGCGCTGTCCCCCCACTTTTTTACGAAATACTGCAAGCGCATAGATTGTCGCGCGTATTTTTCGTTAAAATCGCGACATTACTTCATTACAAGCCATCCATCTTTGCTTGTAATGTCGATAACTTTTGATCTGTGCAAGATGTAAGAATTGTTCCACCTGGAAATCTGAATTGAAGCCTTCTGAGCATGCATGGAAAATATTTTTCAATTATTCGAAACTATGTGTTATCAGTTTTTTGGCAAATAATATACTATATTTACCCCCAAAACACGCTTCTTGAACGAATTCTCGCAACATTATTAGCAGGAATCCTTGGACGACGATTCCTTTTGTAGCCAATCAAGCCTATGCAGCTTCTCACCACAGCATTTGAAATACATGCGAGTTTGCTTAATAGCGTTTACTCACCCTAAATCAGATTACAAGAGTTGCTCATTGAGACAAACACGTGTTGCGCAGGGGCGTCGAAACGATTCTTAAAGTGGGGGGGGGGCCTAATTAATCGAATTCACAAGGGTCACGGATAAGCTCGGAATTCTGCTTATTTGTGTTGTCTAGAGCATCATATTTTAAAGTTTTTTAAATATTTGCACGTAGAAACTGGTTTTTTGTGGTGCCTTGTTCTAAAAAAAAATTGTTAAATAATAAAAGTTCAAAATCCTATTTCAATACACCTTTCACCATATAACTTCTGAAAGGTAGCATGTTTTATAACACAGGATTCTAGTATTTTATTATTAGTTACATGCTATTACCATACGCTTGAAGTGAAAGCATTAAATTAAATGCATTCGGTGACAATTAAATTACCAAAAGCAAGGTTTCTTTCATAAATACACCTTTGCTTGCGTTGTAATAACAAAAATGAAACGATGCCTTTGTAAATTAACACTTTCAGAAAAGATTGGCTCAAAAATTATATATAAAATCTTGTGAAAAAGGAATCAGTTTGCTTTTTCAATATATTTTAAGATTTTTCTTTGATACTGCACTGCAAAAAAGTGGGGGGCCAGTGCCTCCCCCGGCCCCCCCCGGTTTCGACGCCCCTGTTGCGTGTAAGGAATGTTACGTTCAGACTCGTAAAACAAGGAGGAATGAGTTTTGGCCGCTGCGAAGCATTGTAGTTACATTGTGGAGGACTGCCGTTATCATTTCAAAAAAGACCAATCAGAGAGTCGTATGTGCAGCAACCAATCAAGGTTATTCGCGCTCTACTTTCGAATTTATTAACGAATTAATGGTTATTTAGGCCGTTGTAATTAATAAGGACTCAAGCCCGTGGTAAGTGAGTAACAAATATTTAGTATATTACATTTCTGCACATCGATTTTACATTAAGATCATACGTTGTTTTTGTGAAGTTAGGACTCTCTTCCAAAGTTGGCAGCAATGTCAGAGCAGCTTCTAGGAGAAATTGTTGTTATTAAGAGAAATGGCAGCGATGGCGCCAGATTCCCTTTGAGACTGAAGCAATGCACATTTGGAAGGTAAACTCATATTTTTTCATCCTTCTATTCTTTAGTAGTTAATTCTTACGTACAGAACTCCCTATGGTTTTCATTATCTAAATGAAAAGTAAAAATTTATGCATTAGGCCTATTAGATCAAGATGCAGTAAATGTTGTTTGCTGTTAGCAGCTTTTGCATAAGAAAGAATCAGCCAACTGATCCCTTCTTGAGAAATCGCACAGTTCTTTGTCAGACTGTGACTTTGTAGCTCAGAAGTATGCTGTTTGTTTTGGATGTTGAAATAGGGTTTTTCCAGATTGCATTCGGTTACATAGGCCTACGCTTTCAGACATGTTTTTAGTTTCACTCTTTTTATAATAGATATAAATTAGATCTATTTGCTCATAGCTGGAATTCATGTTTTATAACTTTTGGACAAAGTTGACCAAAACTGTTATATCATCAACACATATAGCATTTGATAAGTATACTATAAATTTCTACCAAATCTAGAACTTTACCTAAACGTTTGCATATTTGAAATTTAAGTTTAGGAAATGGTTTACTGGTAGCGTTTCAGTTGCTTGCTTCTATTATTTCTGCAGAGATCCTGAATGTGACATACGTATACAAATCCCACAAGTTGAAGAAGAGCATGCAAAAATTTACTTTGATAATGGAAAGGTAAAAAACTGTTAGTTCAAACCTAGTGAGAAATTGCTTCTCACAAAGCAATGATTTTCTTCTGAGTTGGCAAAGCATTTTATGTGCAGCTAAATACATTTTCAGATAAAGCAGTAGTATCTACATATTACTTTTCTGTACTATTTGAGTATTTATTTGGGATTGTTTGGAGCCTCACCATGCCCTCTACTAGTAGAAATTAGGCACCTCAAAGTACTTACTTTTCTGTTGATTATGTTCCCATTAAAGGAAGATACTTCACCACACATTTCCTCCATTATCCGTTTTCATTTTTATTTTAGGTGTGGCTGCAAAACCTAAGCAGTCAATATCCTACATTATTGAACAGCAAGAGAGTTGACTTGCAAGAAGTGAACCATAATGATTTGTTTACCATCACTCAACGCTCATTTCGTTTTGAATTTCCAGAGGGGAGGAAGCCAAGGACTCCAAGAAGATCATCAACAAAGGCAAGTACTTGAACACAGAAGAAGCTACTGTGTTATCAAATTGAGAATAAATTACTCTCAAGTGTCTAATAAAAGCCGCCGCCCCTGCGTATTACTTTTTTGATTTTTTCTAGCCCTCAGACTTTATTAGGACCCCCATTTATTAATTTTAGAGAAAATGATATGTTTTACAAACTTCTCATTAGTTTCCTTTCTTTATTGATACTATTCATGCCCACTTTTCAAGGCAAAATGGTGTGTTTCTGTATAAATATTATGTTTTTGCTTATTACAACCTGTTTTTATTGTTTCTGTGGCTTCAAGACATTTCTAAGATTCTTTATTTATTTTAACCTCCCATTTACTAAATTTCAACCAGAGTGATGGCCCAGTGGTAGAGCGTCTGCCTCACAACCAGTAAGTTGTAGGTTCGAGCCCTGGCCAAGTCATACCAAAGACTTTTAAAATGGTACTCACTGCCTTCTCGTCTGGCACTCAACATATGAGAATGGAGTGGAAAAGTTAAACCTGCGGAGCTACCAGTGGACCAAACCCTCACTGTCGCTTTCACTGCATTCACAGGCGCATGGCCTAGGGCTATAGAAACAGAGATAGGTGCCACCCTATGTGCCATGTGGCAGGGGAAAGGACTTTGACTCGTACTAAATTTCAGAATTTTTCCAACTCCTGTTTATTTTGCACTTTAGAGTATGTTGTTCTACCAGATGGGGGATTTTTGCAATGGAAATAGGGCTGATTCATTTTTAACAGGGGCCAGGAACTGATGACCATGAGCCAGATGTTGTGCTTTTGATAACTGCATCTGACATTCTCGTTCACAGAAAAATCATCCTGCATCTGACTTTTCCAAAGATGTAAATGCAGGGACTGCTAGGCTGGGAAACACTGTAGTAGGGGTTGTGCATTCTGATCAAATTAGTTTTAGGGGTGCATGATTGAAATAGGTTGGGGTTTACTGCTCTAGCATATTTGCAAATTGTTTGATTGAAAAGCCAAAGCTCCTCCCGTGCCAATGGCACATAGGGTGGACGCCTATCTCCGTTTACAGTAGCCCTAGGCCACACGTCTGCAAATTCAGTGAAAGCTACTGTGAGGGCTGGTTCACTTGTAGCTCCGCATGGTTAACTTCCCCACACCATTCTCATATAACGAGCGCCAGATGAGAAGGCAATGAGTACTATTTTTAAAGTCTGGTATGACTCGACCGGGGGCTTGAACCCATGACAATCCAGTTGTGAGGCAGATGCTCTAGCCGCTAGGCCATCGCTCCTGCAATAGTGTGATTACTAAAAGAAATTCTTTCTGCAATGTGAAAGATTTGCTATTTTTCCAGTTGAATAACTTAAGGATCCCTTTTTTACTTCTGCTTGCCAAAATTTGTGTGTTGGTTTTTACAGACTCCATTGAAAGCACTCCAAGGAAGCCCAAGAACACCATCAGTAGGTGAATCTTTGAAGACTTCAATATCAAAGCTAAGAAGAAACTCTTCAATTGTCCTTGAAGAAAATGAAGCAGCCCTATCAGCTAGCATATCAAGAGAGAACTCCACAAAATGGAACAAAATAAAAGAGAAGGAGAATACGCCAGAGGATGTTGGGACACCATCAATTCTCAAGAGAAATGACTCTGCAAAGGGGCCTGAAAAGAAGAGGATATCCTTTGGCCCCAACCTCAGCCCAGAGTTTTTTGACAAATCATTGCCACCATCAACACCATTGAGGAAGGGCCGAAGTCCAGGAAGAAGGCTGTCAGAGCCATTGAAGAGCGTGAATCCAGGGGCTAGCAGCAAAAAGCGATGTTCTCTTGCTGCAGGGCTTGGGAAAATACCAATTATGGAAGAAGAGGAGGAAGAAGAAGCAAGAATGGTGGATTTTTGTGAAACACCACCTGCAGATTTGCCAGCACCACTTCAACCAGCCCCACTTGAGCCAGCCAGAGTTATCAATGGTGCTGAGGACAGCAATGCAAAGAAGACTGATGAGCCTGTGTGTGAAGCTAATGAAGATACTGTAGCAGATGAAGAAGACAGCCTGATGGAGAATGTGCAACAAGGTACAGCTATAAAGGAACGCAAGTTAGCAACACCAACAAAGCGACAAATACATTCAGGTAGTTTATTGGCTCTTTTGAATTTATTGGACTAGTTATGATACCAAAACAATTGTCTATTGTTTTACTGTTTTGTATTGTTGTATCTGGTGACATGACCTCCTCCTGTGAGCCACGTTTTTTTTATAAGAAAAAAGTTTATAAGAAAATGAGGCTCAAATCTTCAAAATCTTAAGAAAACCATAAGAAAATCACGAGGCTCAATTTCCAAAATTAAATGTTTTTCTAAGCCAAAAATAGGTCATTTCGTCGTTATTGTATTCAAAATGTTAAAGATGGAATTAAAATTCAAGTATGCAATATTATTAACGAAAGTGAATACCATTCTAGCCAGGTTATTTCAGTAAAAGTTAAGAAAAATTTAAGAAAATCTCAGGCTCAATTTCGGAAAAAGTTAAGAAAATTGAGGCTCAGGCAAAATAATGATTTTCTTATAAAAAAAACGTGTATATTACTGTTAGGACTGTCATGTTATGATGTTGTGATTTATTCAAGTTTGAGATATTTACATTGCGTTTGTTCATTTGAGATTTCTAACAAAATTAATGACAAAAGCTTTTTGAAAATGTTCTAGCATTTACCTGAAAATTGTTCTCCTATTAGTCACTAGTAGTGGTAAATAGGTANATGTGGATTTTCTCCATTAGCCAATGGTTGTGTGTCAATCTTAGCATAGCGCTAGCAAGGACAGGTCACTATGCTACTGCAGCATTCAGAAGCCAATAAAGCAGCCTTAAATACAGTATTGTCTCACATATAAGAGACAGCCTTTTCAGTTTCAGATCTGATGTGTTTCTTGTAAAAGAAGATATAAACTTCAAATCAGGGATAAAATTCTTATTAAAGACGCTTGCTATATGCTGTACCATTCATCAGCTTAGTAGTACTCTAAAACCCACAATAAACGTGGGGGGTGTTTGATAATTTTGGCAAATTTGAAAAACCCCTGCTTCTTGTTTTGACCCGCCCCCATTTATTAATTTTAGCAATTTTGAAGTTGCTTCAAATTTATGTTGGTCATTTTTCTGAAGATGTGAGTGCAGGGACTACATTAAAACTCAGTTTCTTATCCTGTCATGTGTTCTACTGTTTTTAGGTGATGTTTGTGCATCATAAAGAAAGACATGTCTAGAAGCTGTTTTCTTGATGTTCACATGTTTACTCCCCCCACTCGCTTATTTTGAGCCCCCCAGCTAATTAGTTTTGAACATTTGTTAGGCCCCCATTTATTTTGACCCCCTTCTGTTTATTCTGGGCTTATAGTGTCATGTAAGTAATGTTGGGGAAAGGGTGTAGGACCTATAACAAATCCCCAACAATGGAAAAGCTGAGAAAATGGGGGGAGTTTAAGTAGAAAAGGCGATAAGATCAAGTTTGTTGATGTTAGATTTAAATGATGATAAAATGTAGGATTTAGGGAAAGTGGTGGGTGGCAATGAGTTCCACAGTTGAGAAGTTCGTGGAATGAAAGATGATTTGTGAGCTAGAGTTCGTGGATTTGGCAATGTAACTTGGAAAGGGTGTGAATGGGTAGAGCTTCTGGTGGTTCGAACACGCCTCACTGGATCAGGAATAGTATTCTTGATTTCCTGAGAGCAATGTTCATGAAAATAGCGGTAGAAAATAGAAAGATCTGCAACAAGACGACGATGGGAGAGAGACTGGTGACTATAGTGCAAAGGCAAAGAGATTTGCTTAGCAATAACGCAATATAGTGCTTTTCAAAGCGTTAATGCAGACACAAGTTTTTCATTAAGAAGCAAACATTCTTTCAGATCTTCTCCATTTTCCTATAAAAGAGTGCATTGTCGTAAAAATCAGGGTCTGTTTTTCTTAAATCTGTGTTTCTTGTATGCAGGACAGTGCTGTATAGGAGTATCAACTCCTTCTGATCTCAGACTTTCATATAAAGCATAATATGGTATTTGGCAGACATGATAGGATGTTGATGTCCAGGGGTTACCATCTTACTACATGTAGTTTTGGTATGACATCCATTGAGTTCGATTAAATGCTAATTAGTGGTATTTAGAGAAATGCCCCTAGGCCCTAGTAATCAAAGCAACTGATGTACAGTTGAATATTTCTTCCTCCATCAGTCGATTTCATTGTATTACCCTGCTATAGTGATACAAATTTATTAATTGTACTAAAGAGGTAGTCATGAACTTGTTGTGTTATATATGATGGCTTGATTTCTAGGAATCGCTTTTTGCAAGAGCAAGAAAATCGCCACCCCATTGAGAAAGGACATCGAAAGGAAACCGACTTTGAAAAAGACCAAGCAGAAGCTGGCGACCCCGGTAAGGGAAAGTATCCAGAAGGGAGTATTATTGAGAGCTACAAAGAAGAAACTGCAGACCCCACTCCGCAAGGACATTCAGAAAGGCACCAAACTGCGCCAAACGAAGCCAAAACTGCCAACACCACTGCGAGATGAAATAAAATCAAAACCCACATTGAGGGCAACGAAGAGGAAGATGAGAAGATCATTACAAGATGAGATAGTCAAAGGAAAACAGCTCAATAGCAAGTTTGCCAGTGTAAAGAAAGCTCCTGAAGAACTGCTTGAGGAGATTAGAAAAGGCACAGAGCTGAAAAAAGTACTAAGAAGCGCGCCAACACCCTTGAGGGCTGAAATAAAGAACGGTGTTAAGCTAAGAGAGACCAAGAGAAACATGCGAAAGTCATTGAAGAATGAAATTATCAGAGGTAAAAATTTGCGCAAAACAAAGCTCTCTGCCCCAACGCCGCTGCGTAAAGCTATAAAAGAAGGGAAGAAGTTGAGGAAGACCAAGAAAACCGCACCAACCCCATTGCGAGAGGCAATAAAGCAAGGGGTTACCCTCCGAAAGACAAAGAAGACGCTTGATAAAGATCTTCAAGCTGAAATAAAAGAAGGAAAACATCTGAAGAAAACAAAAATAAGTGCGCCAACGCCACTCAGAAATGAAATCAAGACAGGGGTAC
>OLMO02000297.1:13176434-13186479 GCA_900291935.2 Cassiopea xamachana
CCACCAAAGGTAGTGTTCGTAAAGACAGGCCTTTGCCCAATCCAAGAAGAAACAGAGTCGCCTATTGCCACCCCAATGGCCACAGTGATTGATGCGACTTCTAGTGAGAGCTCAGTGCCGGCTGTTACTCGTAGCCGGCGTAGCCGAAGGAGGGACTTCCTGGCAGAAAAAGAAGCTGAACAGAAAGCAAAACAATCAAACAAGGAAGAACAGGATGACACTGGCGCCGGTTCATCTGAGAAAAGCGATGGCTCTATTTCAGCTGAAGCAAGTATCCCTAAAGCCAGCTATCGCAAGACTCGTAGTAGGCAGGCCTGTACAGACGCTGAAATAATCGAAACATCCCAATGCGAGAAGAGAAAGCGGCCGACAAGATCTGCGAAGAAGCAAGAGCCGGCAGCTGAGGACGTCTCGTCAGAGAAACGCGGTTCAACAGCAAAAAAGCAAAAACAAACGGAAGTTACTGAAAGATTTACTCGAAGTTCAGCGAGATTGAGGGTGCGTTGAACGAGTGCACAATCTTATAACATTTTGTAAATAATGAATTCTGTGTATGAAACATTATGATTTTAACAAGCTTATTGGGAGGGAGGGGATTGATTTACACATTGGTGGAACATAGGCCCTCGTTTTTATGTTTTAGAGGCTACTCGACAAGTATGACATTATTATATCCCCACTTATGCAACAGGTAATTGACCCATCTTACTATTTTATGCCCACATTTATCATGTTACTGTATGTTTTTAAATTAGTCTTTAGTCATGCTAAAGAACTACGCTAGTCCCAATCAGCATGAAAATGATATTTGTATGTATAAATATATGATTCGAGGTTTCGTTGATTCAAGAATTTTGCATTAGAAGTTGTGCTATATTTGTGTTTGCCTTTAGGTTCTCGCCAGCCAGTTGGAAAATTCGTTTTTCGTGCACCGAAATTCCATGCCGATTTTTGATTTGCAATATTTTGCGCCAAGGCTAGCGCCAGCCAGAACCATGCCAACCTGTTTTCCAATTCAATTGATAAATTTACGCCATCCCATAGTGGCGTCATTGCAGGGGGTCATGACTCCCACCCCAATTTTGTCCAGATAATAGGATTTTCGGAAATTTTAGTGTTTCGTCGGAAAATTTTCGGACTTTTGCTATTGGACAGGATGCAGATATCGAATTTTATCGTAAAATCTGTAAACTTGACCCCCCTCCCCTACTCTACAGGTGCCACCACGCCTTGAAAACGTACAAAAGCGTACAAGGCGGAGTGGGGGTCCATAAATCGATGAAATTTAGCGTGCATACTTTGTGAATGAGTCTTGGTTTTTTACAGTCTAATGTGACATGGTACTTTTCAATGACAACTACAACAACAAACGTGCATTGTAAAATGGCTGCTTCAAACATCGTTACCAGATTCAGCGTATTGCAATTAGTGCGAGTTGTGAGGGCAACAAACAAATCTAGGACCTCATTATTGTCTTCTAGAAGTTATTCGACGAGTATCGTTACACATGCAAGAGGCGGAGGTCATCGACAGAAAGGAGGGCATAATCAAACTAGCGGGGTTGTAATTCAGGATTCTAGCATTGACAATGCTTTACAGACTGTCAAAACAAGAGTATCGAAATTGGAGCTTAGGCCTACAGAAGTGAATCTGTTCTTAGGTATCGGACAATATTTCAGAAATCCCAAACGAGATAGAGTGTTTGTGTTGCATGCAAAATCAGGCCTTGATAATTTTAGTGCTGCAGAGCTTTGCAACAATAACTTCATGGAACCTTTGTTAGATTGCAGTCTCCAATCGTGTGACGTTGATATGTTGTTAGATGAACTTCATAAAATATCGAACCATGTATACAGTGGTGAAGTTAATGCAGTAGATAATCGGCCCTGGACTCAAGGTTTTGTACTTGGTGATCATTTCAAGATATTTTCCCAAACATTGTTGCAGTGCCATTTGAATATGGCATCATTTGAATATGCAACAGAGGGAAAGCTGGAGCAGATACCAATAGATCAAATTAGTTCAGTAATTGTTGGACTGTCCGAAGAGCCATGGAATGACCAAACTCTTTCAGTTGAATGCAAGAGTGGCAATATTGTACCATTGTTGACTTTTAGCAATGAGAATGAGTACAGAGATTTAGCTATGTTAATGGTTGATACAGAATGGTCTGTCAAAGCAGCTGCGCTACTGTGTTTAAAACTTAGAAAGTTTGGTAACAGCATTGTCCAACTCAAGCTCCCAAAAGTACTAACCATTCAAGGGAATCCTTGGGTTGAAACCAGGCATGATTTATGGACAAAATTTTCTACTTGAATTAAATGTCTATCAAATTTATGGAACAGCAATAACAAGACAGTAAATTACATCTTTTTACAAGTGAAATTTTTCATAAATGAGAGATATCTTTGTGCCTATCAACCTATATTTTTAAATAAAATTTGTTAATTAGCATTGGGTAGACTACTTTTTATGTAAAGAGAAGACACAAATTTCTGTACAATAAAGTACTTGGCTATAATTGAATAAAATACAGAATGTTTGATAAAATTAGTCCATAGCTACATCCAAATTCACCAGTTGAGGTGAAGTCTTCTGTTTCCTATTATTTCCTCCAATCCAAACTTGTATTTACCCAAACCAAGTAGATAGCAATTTGATGCTATAACATTTCTATAAGAAGTCCTGAGTATGTTTTCTCATTGTAATACATATTGAAAGGGTGTCTGCAATATCAGGGAAATTGTTTTCCCTGATTCAATATAGGTCCTGAGCAAATACTACACTCTCTGCTTATCACAATACAAGACTTCTTAAGCAAGCTTTTGCCTAACTGAGTGAAATGTGTTCTACTTTCATCATGGAACCAACAATTTCATTATAGGGATAATTTATTTTCTTGCAAATTCTCTGTAGCATATTAGAAATTGATTCATTTAACAAGCAAACACTTGCTCTGATATTTTTTTAAGCACAGCCCATTTCCCTTACTCTTCCCCTATTTCCATGAATTCCCTATTTTGCAGACACCCTGTATGAAATTTTCCTATCAAGCTTTCCTAGTACATCTCTAATCACACACTTTTCAATAACTGCTGGAAATACAGAAAACTATGTGAAGTATAAGAATGAGTATTCACAGAAATTCAGTAAATTAACAACTAGTGATGAGTTTATAATACCTATATATCAGCTGTGTAATGTGTCTGTTTTTGGATACTTGATGAAATGTAGTATAGGGCAAGTGTAGGAGCAATAATACACTACCGCTCAAAAAGTGTTGGTACACTTCGAAGTTTCGATGGCTGTTTATGTTAACAGCTTTAAACTGCACGCATTTGATCCTATCTTATTGAATAAGAAGACAGGGTATTTCCATGAAATTTTCAAAGGCTTTGTTTAAACTTCAAAGTTTTTCAGTTGCACCGCAGTATTCAAAAAAGATTAACTATAAAATTTTTCCAGGCTAGAAACCCTTCAAGCATCATGAAACATACAAGAAGTGTTTGGGAATTGCTTTTTCAAAAATAAAGGCAAAAGCTATAGCAAAATTGCAAAACTTAGGGGCTACTCAAAGAGTGCAGTGTTTACTGTGTGCAAAAGGTTCTTCAAATCAAGAACTATAAAATATCTATGGGTTGCTAGGCCTGAGAAGTTTATGAAAATCTTGAATGTCATGCGACTTAGCCAATTTTAGAGCCTCTGATGTGGGTCCATAATTATGCTTTTATCAGCAGTTAATTTGTAAAATTGTACATTTCAGAAAACAAAAGGTGAAATTTACAGTGTTTCTTAAACTCATTCGAATTTCCTACAATGTTTAGAAATGCACTAGTTGAAAATACGAATCTGCACATCACAACAATTTTCCATTGCCATCATTCTTTTATCAAAGCATACCAGCATTTTTTGAACAGTAGTGTAGGATGTGTTGTAATATATAGATAGATAGTAATATAATACATAGCTAATGACACCATCATTTTGTACCCATTGCTGTAGATCTACTCAAAATCTGGAATATCTTCATACGAATACCCTTTGTAACCTTTCCAAGCATAATAGGCTATCCTAACATGATAAAAGCCAGGAATAAATAGCAGTGATCCTAATATCAGCATGGGATATGTTCTGTCAGCATACTAGAATGAAGAAATTCTTGACATTAGCTTCTAAAATAAGCAATTATGACTGCAACAAGACAATTGAATTATGCTGTATACAACAAATCCCAATACATTATCAACTCAGTACATGGGTATCCAAAGAGCTGAAAAAAGCAACTAACTGTTATGTCATGATGGTAATTATTTTTTGTGCTCCTCATTGAATCTCCCAGCATTGAACAAATAAGTGGGATTTCAGAAGTTGTCATGAAAACAAAGTAGGAAGTTCAAACTCTTCATGATTTGCAACCAAGGTTTGTGCTCATAGAAAGTTCATATGGGTGCCTTTTGTATCATGCAAAGGAGCCATTGTTGTCAAAATGAAGATGACAGGCAATTGCTGACCAATCAGTCAGCTAAGTACCTTGGATAACACAGTGGCATGAGATGGATGGCAAAAAACAAACCTTAACATCTATATATCCAGTGAATAGCAACGAGCCAATAATTAGCAGCAAGCTTCCAAGGGTAAACAGGAATACAGCCAATAAAATTGATTTTACTGGTGGCTTAGGCGGTGGCTTGCGAAATTGTGCATCAACAAATCCATCATCAACAGTATTGATTTTGTGATACTTGACATGAGTCCCTCCACGGTTTAATCTGGCAGACATTCTCTACCTTTGTGTAATAATGATCTAGTGGGCAATATCACAGAATGTTCACCAATGAGTATGGTTGAATGCAAACTTCCTGCTAAAAGAAAATAAAAATAGTGTCAAATATTGTAAAGAAGGAAGTTCAAACTTAGTGACTTAATATAAACTGTGTATTCTCACTTATACACAAATAACAGACTTATCCTATACCAATAACACAGTAAAAGCAAAATTAAATGCATAGATACATACATGCATTGTTTTTTTGGCAAAACAGGATAAGGTAAGCAGCATTACATATATAGTCATTAAAATTATTAAACATTATTGTTGTTCTATTATTATTTTATTTTCATTCATTCTGTTATATGCATACTATCCAAAAATGGGTCTCTGCACATTATATAGATAGATAGAAATAATACTAATGGCACCAGATAAAATGCATTCCTTAGCTTACTAAATATTAACTGTAAGTAAAGCTTAAAAGAACAGTATTAAAAGAGTGCTCAATAGGTATACCATAAAGCTAAAATATCAAAATTGAGCATCAAAAGTCTGGTAAAATCATAAAACCATAACTCAGAGCTTCATGCTTTGTGCAATCCTCAGATGCAATGTGATGGTATTGAGAGTGTGGTGGCTACATATGCTAGGTGTGGTCTGGTGGGAATGCTTTGCAGTTCTTCAGGTTAAACTTGATGGTATGGTGGCAAGTGGAGACTAGTTCTGATCTTTTGTTCAATAGTTGCCTTTTGAGTGCTTTGATGTGGAATTATTCTGTAAAACACAAGCTGCATGTTTTACTTCCATGTCGGTAAGGTCTAGCCCGATCAATAATTTCCCATAATAATATAGGTGTGATGTCGTTCACCTTTGGACTCCAAATATGTCTAGAAAGCCCGGAGGAATTTGCTTTTTGTTGGTTCTTAGAGGTTTTTAACTAGTAACTGTACAAATTCCAACAATAGAAGAGTGCTTTTGTCCAATGGCGTGTCGAAAGATCTTTGAGTGAGGGGGGGGGTGTAGCAAGAAATCGTATACTGGCTGCACCGGAATCACAGATAAAGGATGATCGATTACCAACAAGCGATGACCGCAAAGCAAGCTTTTACCGACAGCCTATAGAATTACCGACGGTTTCGGACAAAATGAGGGGATGTGAGACACCCCTAAAATTTTGTCATCACTATCCTTTAGTGTTCCTGTAGATCTAACGCTGATTTTGTTTAAAGATAGAAAGTTTCTCCCCTTCAATTACTTCAAACTATTAGAAATTCACAAGTTAAATGGTGAATTTCAAACTGATAATGCTAGCAGCTATTCAAGGTAACTTACCTTACACCAATCCTTGCTTCGAAATCGCAATACTGATGGTCTTCTGTGCCTAATAATAGGCTTCTTTTGCTTTCATGTTGGTAACGTGCCAAAACGAGATAAACAGCTGAATGAAAAGGAGGCATTGGAAGTAGTAGTTGCCATAGTTGATACATTCGATATAAACCACTGCAAGTTGTGGAGAAGTGAGCATTCAGCTTTCATAAATACGCATTTTTATAAGAATGCCTAATTTTTCGCTGAGCCTCAATATTCTTACATTTTTTCGATTTTCAGCCTTAAATTATTTTTAAATTACTCTTAATTATCGAAGAAAGAATTATATTCATATCTTTATTGATAAAAAATCTTCATCGAAAAGCAAACTAAAAGTGGAGCAAAATATAAGTTTTGCATCGATAGTGAAAAATTTAATCTACAAGCAGTGCCATAACTCAAATACACAAAAATTCTAAGTCTTCGAGAAACTTGGGNGCTTTGCATTATTCTTAAACTTCAGTGACTCTGAGCCTGAATATTCTTATAAACTTTATTCTTATAAAAAATTGTGTAGTTCAGTTGATTATTGAGCCCTGTATAATCAGTGGTGAGATAATTGAGGGGGTTGGGAGGCGGCGGAGGTGCAAGAAATTTAGTCATTCTGCAAGATACCTGTGACTCTTTTTTATTAATAGTAGCTAGTCAATACGCCTCTCCCTCCTAATGGAAAGTGTCTAGACACATACCTACGTATAATTGTACAGTTATATGCACTTAGCTTACTTTGTCATAGCGTTTTTGTGCGATAAAAGCTGTTTTGCCAGAACGATTTATGCGCAAATAACTGGATTTTTGAGACCTTAGAAAGTCGAAAGATTCATATATGAAATGTTCCACAGTATTGAAAACAATGTACACTGTGCGAGCACAAATAACACCGTTCTTCATGTCCGTTTCATGTAATCAAAACTTGTAACTCTGAAGAATGTCCTTGAGTCTTCTTCTTCTTCTAGCTTCTCCCATTTAGTATGGGGTCGCTGTTGCAGATACTAGCGCCTTCCATGTGTCCCTGTCTTCCATGTCTGAAGAATGTCCTTGAGTACTTCATATAAATAACATGGCAATATATATTTTGAATTCCAATTGCATGCGTATAAATTTTTGCATATATCATGTCAGCTTCCTTGAAATGATTCATCATTGCTACAACTAAACATGAATTTCTTCAATTTCCATTACTCAGTGATTTACTGCGCATGCGCATATCACTGAGACTCGGAAACTCTTGGTGAGGAAGTGTCAAAAACAGTTTTGATGCTAAAATTATGAACAAAAGTAAGAAAATTTTAATACTGGGCTGATGAAATCCTTCCTGAAGAAAGCCGTGTTCTGTGCGAAAAAAACATATTTTGTACACTCCTAACCCTCTGTGAGGTTATTGCAGTGGCGGTTTTAGGGGGGCTGGGGGGCATGACCCCAAGCCCCGTGCTTTTCATAGTCCAGAAGGGGTCCCGCGTCTGAGAGAAAATTGAAAAGAAATCACAAGAAACGTGTAAATACTTCAAACAAGGGCCCCGCAGATGATTTGGGCCTGGGCCTTGCGATACCTAAAACCACCACTGGCTTCTAGGGAAGGATTACCATTCGCAGAATTAGTTTGCACGTCCCATAGTGAAAACTCAGCCTATTTATAAAACCTTATACTACAAGAGATATCACCCAATTTTACCTATTTACACAATTGCATAAGTAACAGTAAGTGTATTACTGCGCATGTGCAGACGTGACGCAGCTAAATTGAATTCGGTCACTTTCGAATCTAGGGATTTCCTTTCAATCAAAACAACGTTGAGGAAGAGATCGCCATTGACTCCTCTTACTACAAGATTTGCTCTGCTGTCAATACACGAAGCTGAAATGAGATGATCAACTTATGTAAACGTCATACGAAGCATGGTTAGTGATTCTATTTTATCAGTCACATTTTCACTTGCGGAAGTTTCAGCCAGTATGACTCATCAACCTTGAAGGCCCGCTTCTTTGAAAGGGAAGCTAGACTGGAAAGAGATCTAAATCGTATGATACCTTGTCCAGTGCTAAATTGTAATGTAACTAGGCTATGCAAGTATCTCTCAGACTTTAGTCCATTTGATTCGCCCTAAAATGTATTTCTCAGTAGTAGCAGAACTCGACTTCATCTGTGCTTTTGGCCACTTGTCGATTTTTCCTTCTCCCTTTCATATATCTAGATTTTGGGGCCTATCCTTGTTGTCTTTCAATTAAACCAGTATATCTTGATCGTTCCTATTTACCTACACTTTTAAAGTAAATTGCCGTGCATACGTCTTGACTTCACGTAGCCGGCTTGACTAGCCTCAGCCAGGCCTTATCTGGGACGGTACACATGGCGCAGGGAAAACCTCTTACATTTCTTTGTAAGGCTTCGCGCCATGAGCGTCTCGGAATGCGTTTAATCGTTTTTACCTGTTGTCCATTATTTGATTTGGTCGCACTTAAAGCTTATCAAGAACTGAGTTGAAATATGAACTCTCTCATTTGTTGTAGTCTACCGTAGCAACAATTACCTGGTAAATAAATCGCTTTAGGTTAAATAGTAACGTGAGATTTTCCCCTCATCTAAATCAGAAGCGGGATAGTGGCATAAGGTGATATTAACGCTTCGTTGCTGCGGTGTGTTGTTCCGTAGATCTTGATTGCAACAGGCACACAGTTGCCTCGTACAATATGGAAATTTTACACACTTTGTACTACATAGCTGAACAAAACTAGGTATTTGTCTTGTTAACCAAGGTGTGGTGTAGAGTGTATGAGGAATTGCTGAGTCAATATGCTTTGGCATGAAAGTAGCTTTGGACAGTTTGTGGATTTAGACTACTTGTTGTCAACAGTAATCTTTGCAATAAACTTCCAAAGCTATATGATTACACTTTGAGCTGGGTTCACTCATTTCATCCCATAGATATCTTTTTCTTTATTTATGGTCAGCAAAAGATAAGTTGTTAAAGAATATCCAATGTGACATAGACAACAGATAATTTGAGTTCTGTATAAATAGAAGGTTATCGACTTCATTAGTTCTCAAAATCCAGTAATGAATCTTATAGTAGCAGAGCTTTTTTAACTTAGAGAGAGCCTCAGAACTGGAATGTTATGTTTCTACAATGGGTAGTGGCTGGTTTTCTAGTGTTGAAATCTCATGTTTCTAAGTCTTAAACCCAGAGCTGCTGAGAGACTTCAGAGGTCCCAGAGAAAAAAGATAGTATGGCTCCTGTGAGCAACACAAGCAGATAAATGTCAGGGTCTAGAAATTAACTTTGGAAAGCTTCTGCTGGATTTATGTTATGAGACTACCAGACCTTGAAGCATGAGGCCAATTTGACCTTGAGACTTTGGGAAAACTTGTCCCCCTGTCCCCTCTCTTTGGTGGCTCTGCTGAAAGCTATTATTACAAGCTATATGCTCTTTGAAAATTTTTCAGTGTGCCTTTTTCTATGGATTAGACCTCTACCTTTAATTATTCTCAGCTTCATGCCTGTTTATGTATCAGTAGTCTCTGGGTCTTGGGATTGTGATCAGTGTTCAATACAGATTACTTGTGGGCAACATTTGTATTTGTAGATTTTATTGNGTAGTATATGTGCTGAAGGTTGAAAAAATTACTTTATAAATCAGGGACACTAGGCAATAGTTGGGAAGGTAGGACTGATTGGAACACAATAGCACCTACTACAATATAGGAAATTATTGCTCTGTCACTTCACAGGGGCTATATTTCTTGGTGTCATTTGACAGAGTTCCCATGCCTCCTTAAAATTCTTAAAAAAGGAAAGTGTCCTTAAAAATCTTCATAAATCTGTAATTATTATCAAATTTATCAAAATCTTCTTAAATCTCCTTAAGAAATATAATTTTAGTGAATTTTAGACAAAAAAATTTCACGCC
>OLMO02000297.1:13196887-13227607 GCA_900291935.2 Cassiopea xamachana
TTTTGATTCTTAGAAATAGATAATTTAGCGTGTTTGACTGCCCTTTTGTGTAGATTCTGTACGCAGTGGAAAAGGGAGTATCTTTACACCCCTGTCACTGTGTCTCTCTTCATGTTGGATGGTACTTCCATGACAGGGGACTATAGGCCCCCTACCCCTAGTTAATTCCCTAGTTACCCTCCAGAGTCCACACACTTTGTTGCCCCCTCTCCCCTGGCCACACCCTTCCCCCCAAAGATGCGACTCAGCCTACGCCACTGACTGTACACACTCAGATCAAACCTTTACGTTTCACTACAAATAGGAGCGGGCTTTTTATCATTGTTTTGGCTCATGTACAGCTGTTTTCTAATTCATGCAGGATTCCCATTTCCAACTTTCATCGTATTTCAATGCGATGGCAAAATTTTGCTCTCTTGTCTATGCTTTGTTGAAGGTGAAAAATTATTTGAAGGAGTGAAATATATAACAACTTTCTAATCTTTATTGCAATATACATTTACTTAAGAAATTCTTGTTCATTAAATAGGGGTAGTTCCTTTCACCATTTATGCCTTAATGTTTTTACACTCTGTTGTTCCATGCAGTTTTAGTATAGACATATGGAAACCCTGTTGTCTGTTGGTGATATTCACCATGGCTCTTACGTCACTATGTTCGGTTTCGCTTTAGAGAATAGGTGGGAGCATTAGTGTCAGAGAAATAGTGCTAGGCATAAGAGAACTACACTATGGAAGAAAAGAAGTATGCGTCCCTATGTAGCTACTTTGAAAATTTGTAATGTATATGTCCTCGCAAGATAGACGTATTTTTATGTTTTTTTGTCTCACCTTTGTTTCGACCTTTGACCTTTGTTTCGATTTCAGGATTGCTACATGTCAGCAGTTTATCTTTTAGCACAAAATACTCTCAAGTGCCAATAAACGGGGGGTTCTAATAGACAGGGGGAGTTGGAAAAAATTCCGAAATTTAATAAAGGGGGGTTGGAACTTGAGAAAAGGCTTTAAATGATTAAAAAAGGACTGAAAGAAGAAAAACATGTTGTCATAAAGCATAAAGCTAAAATATATACAGCTGTGCTCTATTTTGCCATGAAAATTGGGCGTAAATTGTACTAAAAGATAAAGAAAATGAAATGAGAGGTTTGTAAAGAAAGTCAATTTCATTAAAATTAATAAACGGGGGGTCATAGTAAGGTCTGGGGGTTGGAAAAAAATCGAAAAATTAACAAGCAAGGGGGATGTTTATTTGGCACCTGAGAGTACTTAAGCTCATGTGAGATTTTGATGCAGTCATGTTGTGGAATATACATAAGCTATTTAGTGTTGATCTGAACGTTATGTTTCTTCCTTTTCCAGGTGAAAGACCCTACTCGTGTTCACACTGCAACAAATCCTTCTCAACAACGATATCGCTGAAAACGCATACATACATTCACACAGGGGAGAGACCCCATAAATGTCCCCATTGCCCTAAAACCTTCGCCACGTCGAGTAAACTTAGTCGTCACGTCGTTACACACTCGGATAAAAGACCGTTTGCATGTAATATTTGTGTCAAGACATTCAACAGATCAGGTTGGTAAACTGTAATGTTTCTTCACCAAAAGTAGCTTACTACCAAATACATAGCGAAACCAGCAGATTATGTGCCATGTGCCATAAAAGGCATTAAATGACCAATTGTCAGCGACTGACCTATTATCAGTGCTTCCTGCTGTATATGACATATCTTCATTTCACTTTCATTACATTTCACATGGTTTAGGAGGTTTGCCCTTCAGCATACACGTTTTTTTATAAGAAAATGAGGCTCAAACGGTCAAAATCTTAAGAAAATCACAAGGCTCAATTTCCAAAATTTAGTGTTTTTATTGGCCAAAAATCGATATTTCGTCATTATTGCATTCAAAATGTTAAAGATGGAATTCAAATTCGAGTAGACAATATTAATAACGAATGTCTAACCTATTTTAGCCAGTTTATTTCAGGAAAAGTTAAGAAACATTTAAGAAAATCTCAGGCTCAATTTCGGGAAAAGTTAAGAAAATTGAGGCGCAGGCATAATAGTGGTTTTCTTATAAAAAAACGTGTAGCTGGTTTTTCGAGGGACCTCCTTTAAAAGAGTATATATAAAAACTAAAATATAACACAATAACGTACTGATAATAATTACAATAGAAAAAACGAAATAAGTATCTACATAGTTTTGTGAAAACTACAAATTTATATATACAACACCAAAGAAAAAGAACTGAAAATTTATAGTTACATTAAAAGGATTTCAAAACTCGTAGTGATCGTGCTTCTTTGCACTCAGTTGAGTTACTATTGTAATCTCACTTCAAAATATCTTATGATGATCCTTCCCCACAATAGCGGCGATCATCGTTTTAGATTATAATAATGCTGTATTTTCTTCCTATGAACTGAAACTGAAAGGGATTTCAGCTTCTTTTCCAGTCGGAATCTTAAATACTATACCCAGTCACACAGCTTTGTTCTCAAAGTAGAACCCAAGATTGAAGTGCAGTACACGGTGCAGAATAACTTAGAAAACCAGGACACGCTGGAAAAGAAGGGTAAATTTAAGAATTTCAGAGAAAACCTGGAAAAGTCAAGGAACTTCCCTGAAAAGTCCCTCATGTCAGCGAAAAGTCAGGGAAGACTATTTGAATGCAGCTATTTATATAGCAATTTTACAAAATTAAGAAATTCGGATTCTTTTGTTTGCCTGATAACACTGCAAAAGCATAGACATACAATGGTTGCCAAAATTGTTGGAACACATAGCACAATTTCAACACTTTTCTGCCCTTCCCCTCCCCCTCCCCCATAAAATGTTCATTTATTTTGAGATATAGGCTCAATCACTTTGCATTGGGGTACGATTCGTCCTACCCAATGTCTTATCTTCAAAACGCAACATTGTTCCGGGGTGAGGGGGGCTATCGTTTTCATCTACAGGATGATTTACTAAGTAGGCCTTTGAAGGGAAGACAGAGTACATTCGCAGCTATTTCCCGCTGCGTTGCAACTACTTTTGGCAATGATTGTAGATGGAAAATTTTGGGAAGTTATGCTATTGGTATTTCGTCAAACAGCCTTCTTTAGGCTTGCTTCTCTCTTTAGTTGAATCCATGTAAACATCCGGCAAAAAGTTTAATTTTTAGAGATTTTCAGGGAACAAGGTGCTACAGTAGAGCCACGCATATAAGAAACAGCCTTTTCAATGTCAGGTCTATTGTGTTTCTTGTAAAAGGAGATAAAGACTCCAATTCAGAGTAAAGTTTCTTATTACGGAAACCATGTTATACCATTGATCAGCTTAGTACTACTGTGTAAACTGATTTCTATAGTGCAAGGCCAAAGAGGTTCACACAGAATTAATGTATTGTTTTTTAAAGGATTAATACAGTCCATGCCCGGAAGAAATTGGTTCACGAGCGTCAATTCGCACGTGCACCCTCGTTTGCACGAGTGATTGCTCTTACTTCTTTGGATTTGTCCTTGCGATCTAAGATTTGTCTATTTGCGATCGCACGTGTCTCATGGCGTGGACTGTTAATATATACAAAGTTTCGTCAATAAGAAACAAGCATTCTTTTCTCTTATAAAAGAGGGTATTACTTTGAGACTCAAAGTCTGTGTTTCTTAAATTAATGGCTCTATATGCGAGACAGTACTGTATTGAAGATATACGATATGAACCACGAATTACGGAGTACACAATTTTAAATTTGCTATTTTGTTTACGTTCCAAGGTGACTTGCGACGTCATTACAATAACGTTCATAACCTCGAGCACGGATTACTGAGCTGCGACCAGTGCAACAAACTGTTTGCTACCCAGAAATGCTTGGACAATCATAGAGTTTCACACAATCGCAATCTGAAGTATCATAAGTCGCCAGATAGTTTCCAACCATCTGATGATGTTAAGCTTTTAAAGCTTGTACCAGGAAGTTATACACTAAGTACCACCATGGAGGAGTAAGTAGAGATTGGCAGTTGTTATGTAGTATTGAATTTATTGATTTAAAATGGATGCATTTCCTCCCTTGAATATGGTCCTAGAACTTCGAAAGTACACTAATCCCTAATTGTGTTGCTGAAGAGAGTTCTCCCCAACGATAAGTCTTCATGAAGAGAACGTTTTCTACCAGAAAGCCAATTATCTGCGTTGCTGCAGTTCCAAATTCCTTACTGTGCGCTTCAATCAAAAAGAGAAAGTCGATGTTTCTCACCAAAGATGTACCGAAGTCGTATGAAGTAGTTGCCATTTTGCTTTGGACACGCTAAGTTGAGCTGAAATTAATTAAATTATTTGTTGGTTCACATTTAATGTTTTTACTAGCGTTTCCACTTCAGCCGGGCTGACTCAGTTACGCTAGTTCTCACCGTGCTGAAATGTATACAAACAGTGAATTTGTTTGTAACACGGGAGTGCTCTTCAGACACAACCAGTATTGCCGCTGAAGCAAGACAGAACATATGAAGTCATCGATATGGCCAACTTATGAAGTCATCGATATAGCCAATTACATGAACTGCAAAATAAGGAATTTTAATTTTGACTCCAAAGCTTCTTTCAGTATTATTATCAGTGACAGGTAAGCTGGTCCAAAGCGGGAAAGGATTATTTTTCTTGTAAATGTTTACCATGGAAAATCCCTTCTCTAGCATCTACTCGCTTAAGCAAGCCAACTTAAAAAGCCTGAAATTGACATCAATTCTATTCTTGGAAGTATATCTGTTACCACAAGCTAGTCTCTATAGTTTCCTCCAACCTAGATGAAGCTGTGTCAAGCCATACTTATAGGATGATAGGCAGAGTATGCTACATGGAGTTTTTGTTAAAGCAAAACTTTGCTTTCCAGTAAGTAGTAGATGCAGGGGTGATTTCTAGGGGGATCAGGGGGGAGGAACCCCCCTTTTTTAATGTCTGCTAATTTTGGCGGGCTCAGCCTCCCTGAAACTCTTGCATTGGCTTTTCAGAGTTTATTGGCCTTGCTTCCAAAGTGCTATGTTCAATGGTGCGCTGCTATATGACTATTGAGGCATTCCTTAGTGTTGACTATACTATATCAGTATTGAACTAAATTATCATGCTTCCATCTTTGAAAACACGGGCGTGGTTGTAGCTGGTACCCACCCAAACTATGGGCGTGGTTGTGCCTAGAGCCCCCTTGTTAAAATTTTTAGAAATCACCACTGAGTAGATGTCTTGTAGAAATTCAGGTATGACGTCAATGTGCTTTAATTTGCCCCCCTCCCCCGATAAATAGTAGGCTTCTGAAGTCAGAAGTGCATCACCAAGAGCATGTTGTTAACAAGTGCCCATGACGAGGAATGTATTCCATATTCTAAGTTTACAGTATTAATCTATCATTAACAACACTTTAGGTATTCTGACATCGGTCGTGTAGTATAAATTAGAAAATAAGCAACGAAAAATGATGGCTATGAGTGCATTTGATTAATTGAGACACTGCCTGTAAGGAGTTTATTTATCCAAGGACACAATCAGTTCCTTGCACCTATCCTAACTTATATAACTTTTACTCCATGCCTCAGAATTAGCTAATTTTTAATTTTCCAATAGTTCACATTCGTAGTAAAATATGACTGTGTTTTATTATAAATTGAAAGTGAATGGTTATCCTAAGTTTGCAGGACTTTTTTGCTGAAATACCCTAGCATTTTCCCCAAAATATAGCATTTTCATTTATTATTGTACAGACAAAATATCAAGCTACATAGATTGAAAATATTTGATCCACTACACAAATTATTTGATCTTGAAAAGCATGATATAGCTCTGATCACATCCACTGATTTCGAATATCTGAAGATTTCTTTCGAATTTTAATAAGCCATTTTAAATTTTATCTTTTTGTCTTGCTCTTTAATTTTCCTGTTAAAAGTCCGACTTTTCTGTCGCGAGCTTCAGTGAAGAAAATTTGTCAAATCTGGTTGTTTTAGTGAGAATTCCAAATCGCGGGTCCCAGTTCACCTCTACGAATATTATTCTTATTGCAAATACATGATATATTTTTAAACGCATGGGCGAGGTAGCATAGTGGTTAGAGCTCTTGCCTTCCATGCGGAAGGTCTACGGCTCGAGCCCGACTCGATGCCCTGACTGAAGGCTCGCTCACTGTTCACCCAGCAGCAAATGGGTACCCAGTGGGAACACTGGAGAGATAAAGGCGGCGAGGAAAGGAACTGGCCACCCTACCTCACATGCCGATGGCTCAGGATAAGTGTCCTCTCTAACAGGCACTCCCCATACGTACGAAAGTATACGGGACTATCTTTACATAGAGACGACCGAAATATTAGAAGAACAAATACTACTAACAGAAAAACAGCTAAGGAACTTTTCAATTTGAAAAATTTTCGTAACTGATAAGTCTCCTCTCTAACACGCACTCCCCTAGGTACAAAAGTATAAGGGACTACCTTTACCTTTTTATTTTGAAACGCAGCGTGTCAGTCTGCGTTTAGCCAAATAGCCTACTATAATTGGAATAAGCCAATTTTGCCTATTAGCTTATTATTATTAAGCTTTGCTTAGTAAGAGTACAGTAGGGTTTCAGGGTTCGTGCTACTCCTTAATCTCCTTAAAAACTCTTTGGATTTACTGACGTTTTTAAGGGCGCCTAATATCCTTTTAAATTCGGGTGTTTTGGACAACTCCGTATTTCTAATAAATTTTGGGGGAGAGGATTCTTTCCAGCAGATTTGTTTAGGAAATGAATTATTTTCTGAGATGGAAGCATACAGAAAGTACTCCTTTAGAATAATTTTTTCGTCCTTAAAAACTCCTTCAAAACTCCTTATATTTTGAGGCACTCCCATGTTGCACGAACTCTGGGATTTTCACTATTGGACTATGTATGAGTAGCGTATTGTAAATAGTGACTTGCTAGTAACTTAGCTATGTATGGTAAATACTGTTTTTTATTAGCGAACGATGATCTTTAAGGTATAAGATAAATTTACCAACATTGTACATAATGTAGAAGGATAAGTGCTTGTAGCTTTGTATTACTTTTACATATTATTTTTAGAATCTACATCACGTTGAACACCAATAAACTTTGATAGCATGATTCTCTTTTATTAGTTCCAGAGATGAACCCATTGCTTAGCTATTGGGGAGAGGGGAGCTCAGGAGACAGGAAGTATAAAAAGCATGAATGACATTAGTTGTCAATTGTCAAGCAGAAATAGAGCTTTTTCCTCAATAGAAATTAGAACTGAAGGCTTTTTTAAAATTCTCTCAGATGTTTTATCTTCATAGGTACTACTCATATCTCACATTAAGTTCTTATATCGTCAAAATTCATAGAGCTAGTTTCTGGACTACACACAAGTGTGCTATCATAGAAGTACAAAATTAAGATTAAGATGCGTACATTTTGAGATAGAGCAGCATATAAAAGTTATGCATTCTAGTCTCCTTGTTGATCAGAATAGCATACAGTTACGCGAAGCTTTGTGTGGTTTTATCATTGAAGCCTAGTAGATTTGTGAAGCCTAATAGACTCTCCCTCAGTCCACTTTAGGGCCCATGTAAACATGTGTCTTTACAGCTAGCTCTTTCTCCGCCTTCTCTTTGTTGAATACATCCAATCAGACTTACTGTAGTTTCAATCAGCAATTCTCTTGTCGATGATATTTAAATTTTTTAGTAATTATAGTATTTAATTTTTATAGAGCAGTGCACACATTATACTAATTATATGGAGTATTTTATTGTAAAACCTCACCTTCTAAAGGATCTAAATTGAATGTAGTCTACCTTTTTCTAAACTTTTGGCTCATTTTTGCATTCTATCATCTTTTCTGTGCGGTAATTGTCTTAGGACTTGAAGGGCCGTCCTTCCCGGGAAAATTTGGGGATGGAGTGTGGCCAATTTCTAGAAGTGCCACACTGCAACATGCCCGGTGTATGGACTGTTCTGAGGACTTTAGTGACTCGATTTTTGAATTTTGTAGGCAGAACTTCTAGCAGCTTTTATTTTCTGATCATTTGTTTATGTCTAGCCAGGCCCGAGGGCAGCGGAACTCGTATGAATGAGGGCATGGATTTCATAAATTGAGTTTTCCAAATGCTAGTTTTGCTCTGAATTTTCCGACCGGGGCTGGCTCTTCCGACGAGGGGCAAAAATATGGTTACCAGGATGCTGTTGGAAACTTTGTCACGTGCAGCACTCCTCCGCAATTCGTCGTATATCTAGCTTAGCTTTTGCTTTATAGTTCACAGTTTATAGTTAAAAGTCACAAGTTACGAGTTTGGATTAAGAGTACACAGCCAGTAGTGTAACTTTTACGTATTAAGTTCAGAGTTTAAAAACAGACCAAGATTTAAGTAATAATTGTAAATATTGGGTTGATTCAATGCTATTATATATCCAACGAGAAGTTTTAGTTCATTGACAAGTCTTGCACTGATCCACAAGATTATAATGTTTACAACAAATGCTATGAACGCCAGAAATCTCCGAAAACATAGTTTTCAACTTCCGGCGGAGGGGACTAGCATGCTCTGACAAGAGGCTATAACCCTTAGTCCCCCCCTAGCCCCAACCCACCCAGCAAGAGGGCGCACATATATACAAGAGAGATGGAACTTGGTCAAAGATGCAACAGATTATTCTTTCTGCATATCAGCAGTGTTTAGTTTCATCAACGAAACGATCTACTCGTATTTACGCAACCAGACTGCATTCTAAACCCTTTTTGCGCCAGGTTTGTGGCAAGCATGACCCTTTATAGAAATGTTGTAATTTGGCGAGTTTTTATGACTTTTATAGAATTACCAACTGGGACAGGTCTTCAAAGAAAAGACTGGGTGTCGCTCAACAGAGCAAGAGCCAAAGTAGGAAGGACGGCCAGTAGCCTGCACAAGTGGAAAGTCGCACTTTCTAGCGAATGCACGTGTGGCCACCCCAACCAAACAGTCAACCACATTCTCTCAGAATGCCCACAGGGTCCCCACTGCACCGATCAAGATCTCCGAGAATGCAACGAGACAGCCCGAGTTTGGATAACCCATTGGCGCGATAAGATATGATGATGATGATGACTTTTATCAGCACTATACCCTAACTTGTCCTATGTTTTGCGCGCTCAAATAACGAGTCGTTCTTCTAAAGAAAAATGTTGGCTGGAATCTGGCGAGCAGAGGTCACAGAATGCATGCTGGTTCATTAAAAGCGACTATTATAATCAGGATCATTACGCAATGTATACTCGGTCTAACTACCCTCTATTCTGGAGATCACAGATCCTCTCTTAACAAAAATCTTACTGTCAGTGACTACATATCATTAAAGCATATACGCTAAACTAGTATTCAATATTCCAGCATTCAAATGAGTTCACTAAGGTTTAAGTTGATACGTTTACGTACTAATAATTATTCACAGGCTCTACCTATCATTGAGAAGCAATCCAAATGATGGTGCACATAGACAGTCTAAGAAGTTAATTTTACAATCTGTAGATGCTGCCAGGGATGCCGGAACAATAGCAGGGCAGGAGGGGCAGAAGTTTCGAAAAGGGCACGTGCAATGGCTATGACATTATAATGACATCAGAATTTGAACGTAAAGGTTACTTTTCATAAACATATGCTCCCAACCATTGTTGCATTTCATGGCAATTGATGAATTCCTGAGGATAGAAGGGCGTCGAGTCTGAGAGAAGAAAGAACGTAAGCAGAAAATGCGAAAAAATTCTATCAGTAAATAGCATAAGGGGGGCACTTTTGCCCCCCTGCCCCCCTCCTTCGCCCTCGTGCTCCGGTGTCCCTGGATGCTACCTTGAATACACGCTTTCTTAATACGAAAGTTTCTGTCCCAATACTAAACTTTTTCACGATGCTAGTTTCAAAACTATCTTAAGGCTTTCTCTGAAAACATTTTTGAGCTCTGAAGTTTTGCGCATGCATATTGGAGGAAAGTATCAAAGCTGCTTGTACACTTGAAGTAATGAGAAATCTTAGTTTATAACGGAACGCAGACTGAAGGGTAGCCAATACATAGTATAAAACGTTTTCTATAAAGATAATTCGAGTTTTGAATTCTGTTAGGGCCTGGTTCTAGGTCTGCGCAGCACATAAAACACGCGGGGAAGGAGCTGAAGTTGAAGCGATCATAAAAGTTGTAGTCTGATAAAATTCATGTTATGTTTGATGTATTACGTTTCTTTTGCGATCTTATTAGTTGTTTTGTTAGAAATTCCTCTAATAACTAGCGAAAGTGACTCGTTCACAACAAGCTATGAACTTGAAGACTTTCTTAAGTCTCAAACATCCAGTATTGAACTTTCTGAATTTTCTTGAGCAATTGAGTACTGCTTTCTTGTAGGTCATATAAAAAGCGTGTATTTCTTTTGAGGTGAAAAACACTACAATGCTATTTGAGGAGGCTTGACCAGCTCAGGTGTGGACTGGCTGAAATTTTCGGCCCGGGTACAGTATGAATGAACCGGTCCATGAATTCTAGAAAGTGTAAATAGGTTGGTAGAAATATCGAAAGGCTGCGTATTTCTTAAAGATGCACAGTTTTAATGCCAGTTCTTTTATTTCTTAATGCAAAATTCTCCATATTCAGAATTCAGTATTGTCTAAACCTCATGCAGCCGTACATTCGCCCTAATGGCCCGACCGTACAGTCCGGTCCTAGACCATCTACAGACTCTCAAAGGACACTTGCCTGCCGTTCTCTCCTACTAAGGCTCCGCGGTAAGCTATCTCCTTCAGCTAATATCCAGCTTTCGCATGTTGAGTTCCGATAGCAAATACACACTGTTTTATGTTATTCAATTCAGATTCATCGAGGCATCGGGGGCGTCTACAATTTTAATTCCAATGCAAGATTATATCATTTTCAGCTTTTGCAGGAATGATGTACCACGTGCAATGAACGGTTTCTAAAACCAGGTGAAGTGATTGCGCAAAATGTTCCGATAATGCAATATTTAACTGTGAAATCAAAGCAGTGGGAAAGATTGCATTGTAGACATCTGTACAACGATCGTGTTTTCTTTATCTGCTTATGCCGACTGATTAGGTTTAGCACCAAAAGCCCTGTGAATCTTTAATAATTGAATAGTCAGAAATAACTGCAGTTCTTTCATAAAAAGCATCACAAACCAGGCCATGCATATACGGGAATTCATAAGGATTTATTGCAAGAGCAGCCGCGGCCTGGCGGTAATGCACTCGACTCAGACCAATATGGTCCTGGGTTCGAGGCCCAACGCAGGCCATTGGTGACGTCAGGAAGGGCATCCGGTTCTAAATGCTCGTGCCTGAACTAAAAGTCCTCTCAGCGGCACCCCCCAAGACCCAAGGAGCTGGGGGAAACGGAGGTAAAATCGAGAAAAAACGAGGAGTTATTGCAAGAGAATTAACTGGTAAACTACACGCTTTTTCTAATAAAGAACCTGGCTCAAGACTTAGTTCTAGCAGTTATTTAGTTTCGGACCTCCTTGTATAAAACTCTAGTATTAGAAGTTCCTAAATAGTTCCCTAATTTTCACTGCATAGATAGTGCCATAAACGTAAGACAACATCAAAATTTTGAATTTTACTTCTAATTTTGGCTAGAGCCAAATAGTGAAAAGCACAATTAGGTAAGAGAGAAGTTTTATAACTGTATCGAGGTGAGTTCTGGCTATAAATAAGGCTGGAAAGAAGTTTTATAGATGAATTCTTATGGATGTTGGCTGAAATTGTATAGATTCGGCTCCCTAATTTTTGATTGTTTGCAGCTATGAAAATTTTTCAAATTGAAAAGTTCCTTAGCTGTTTTTCTGTTAGTAGTATTTGTTCTTCTAATATTTCGGTCGTCTCTATGTAAAGGTAGTCCCGTATGCTTTCGTACGTAGGGGGAGTGCCTGTTATAGAGGACAATTATCCTGAGCCATCGGCATGTGAGGTAGGGTGGCCAGTTCCTTTCCTCGCCGCTTTTATCTCCCCGGTGTTGCTACCGGGTACCCATTCGCTGCTGGGTGAACAGTGAGCGAGCATTCAGTCAAGGCATCGAGTCGGGCTCGAACCGTAGACCTTCCGCACAGGAGGCATGCGCTCTAACCACTATGCTACCTTGCTCATATATAGGTTCCATATAAAAAGCAGGCATCCTCTAGTCATGGGTCTGACTCCAGATAGGTTCGTAGTGGATTCAAGAGGGAAGATGGAATATTCGCAATACCTATGGCAACTATGCTTATAACCGAGAAACAAGGAGTATTTACAATAACGGGTAATTTTGAAGAAACTTCACTATTAGAGAAGGGTCGAGCAAGACTCCATTACCTATTTACATTGCATTATACGAAAAGAAACACTTCACTAATTTAGTTCTGTACAGTTAACGTTAATACTAAAGGGGACAAAATTAACTAAACGTAGTGTTAAATTGTTTCTAAATTTAACTCTGATACCCAGAAAATTATGTTTCAATTACTTGTCCCACCATAATTGTTGAGATTAGAGTCAAATTCCTTTTTCACCATCAATTCATCATCGTCACTGTCATTTTCAAGTGAAACAAAATCCCAGGCCGTCTTATTCTCGAAAATGCGTGTAACGGACAGGAGGACACTTGACACAACGGAAAGGCCTATTGTTATGTAAATGAAAGTGACGCAAACAAAAAGGGCCACGTGGTGGTGTTTGGTGCCATCGCCACCGAATTTTTCTTCTGGATGCGAAGGAACGTAATCACCAAAACCTATAGTCGATAGGGTGATAAACGCGAAGTAGACACCCTCCAGAAATGACCATCCCTCATAACACACAGCCAGCATCGCGAGCACAATCATCATCAGGATCATGATGAGAAGGAGAAAGATACCCGTTCGGAAGTTCACTGACCGAGACTCTTTCTGAAAAAATCTCTTATCGATAGCATGAAAGCATGAGTCAATTCCATCCATGATCCTCTCGCCGATTGACTTGAGCATAAGCCCAGTTAGAGGGATGCCAAAGAAAGCGTAGAATATGCAAAACAGTTGACCACCAACTGTTCTTGGTGTCATGTTGCCATAGCCTACAAATGAATTCAATGAGTTTCAATTAAATGTAGGATGAATTTTTGCTACATAAACAGCGTCACTACATTCTATAAAACTAATATATGTAACCCTACTTCACTTTGTGGCGTAACTGACGTAGATTGGGGTTACGAGAACTCACAAAGGTCCCCCAAGCTCTTGAGAAACTCCAAAGGATAACCCTTTTTGGATCACTTGAGAAAGGATGGTGCAACAATCTTATTGAATTCATAAAGACCTCGAGTGCATCTGTTACGCCATTGATCACACCAAAACATATTGCATCTACAGGGATATTAAATATTCTTGTACATGCATAGCGTAGCAATTTAGTGAACCCGACATTTCACAAATTGTATTGCAGAGTGCTCCTTTAGAGCTTACTGAGTTGCCCTTTTCTGAGGGTGGCCCTGAATGCGTGTGCAATCTCTTTTTGAATGCTTCCTGTGTACTTGCATGAATGCAAACAGCAAAAGTCTGCCACAATTTGTATGGATTTAAGTCTGTTTCCTCAATCTGCTTACAAACAGGGACACCTACGTTAGGGGTCAGGAGGGGCAAGAGGGGCAGCAAGAAGCCCCCCAAGTACCAAACTCTGTCTCAGATGTCCTATGCATTTGGCGATCTCGATATAATTTTGTTCGAAAGAGTTTCTTAAAGTCCATGTACATTTCTATCTCATCTATCTTGCAGAAGGACATTTTCCGACGTTGTATTTAGTTCAAAAAATGTTTCTGGGGGCTAGCCCCAAGACCTCCACATTCATATACAGTAGAAACCCTTATGAAAGAGCCTGCATTTATAAGAACTTTGGGGGTACAATCGTAACTTTTGAGCCCCCTAAATAAGAACCCTAAAGAGGCTGAAACTGGGATTTGCTTTGGCATAGTAGGGTTTTGATAGGCTGTTTGTGTACCAATTAATGTTCTACAAAAAACACAAAACAACACACAGTTACTATTCAAAGACTACAAGAACCCTTAAAACTTTTTCAGAATATTTTCAGTTGCACAACAGATTATAAACTTATCAAACAAGAATTCTAGCAAAAGGACATTTTCAAGAAGTGTTAAAAATTCTTATGCTGGAAGAAGTGTTTTAGTGTGTGCAAGACGTGCACTATATAGAACAGTGGCTCTCAGTTATTTTTTACAATGCTCACCATTTAAGAAAGACTGATATACAGGAGCCTTGTTAAGAGCCTCACAGGCTGGACTTGGAAATAGCAAGCCATTACTTAAAAACATATCCAAGCTTACCAAGAAAAGCCTAGGTTCTTTTAAGTGGATTTCTACTGTAGTATTCCCAGGGGCGTTGTGTCATCAGTAAAATAGGGGGGCCAAACTTAATGATTTCCAATAAAATTCAAAACCTTTATATTTACCAACAGCAAAAGTCCGCAAATTTTCCAATGAAGCATGAAAACTTCCGAGAAGCCGACGATTTTGAAAACATTGGGGGCCATGGTCTCCTACCCCCGGCTACGATGCCATAATACCCTAAAAAGTTTCCTTCTAGAAGAGAATGTAAGTAACAAAATCTACCCCTGTGGAGGCAAATACATGTAGATAGATGTACCCTCAATCAAAGCCCTGCCCCCCTTGCCGTAAAGGAGAGGCTCTAGGTACACGAGACGCCCCTGTTTGTAAATATCTGTTACTTTCAGGTGCCTAATACAACGGGAGTCTCAGCACCTGGGGGGATTTTGAAATGCATACACATTTTTTTTATAAGAAAAAAGTTTATAAGAAAATGAGGTTTAAACGGTCAAAATCTTAAGACAATTTTATGAAAATTACGAGGCTCAATTTCCAAAATTTCGTGTTAAAGATGGAATTCAAATTCAAGTATACAATTTTAATAACGAAAGTGTAAACCATTTTAGCCAGTTTATTTCAGTAAAAGTTAGGAACAATTTAAGAAAACTTCAGGCTCAATTTCAGGAAAAGCTAAGAAAATTCAGGCTCAGGCAAAATGACAATTTCCTTTTAAAAAAAGAAACGTGTAATGCATGTTTGATGGAGAGGACAACTACTTTGTATATTTAGTCAGTTTACTGTTGGCAACCAAGAGTAAATGGACAACAAAATCTTCACTTATCCTTGTTTGAGTAATGATATTGTATCTGAATTTCTAATTTTCTAGCATCACTTCCATTTTGCTGTACAATAAAAGTTATACTATTCTTGAACGTGCTTTACATTCATGATATTTCTTGTTTGTACTGTTTTTATCGATAATTAAGACGACATTTCGTGTGAGGAAAAGTCATTCATAATATTCTGTGCTAATTTAGACTTCTGACATTTCTAGAACCAAAGTGTCTTAAAAGTAATGCGAAATAATATTTGATTTAGACAAGGTTATTAATGCAATCATACCTAACAAGCTCCTTTCGTGCTAAATGAATCGACTCAAAAATGAATGAATTTCGCTAGAGGAAAAGTTTGTTTTGTTATCAATTCAATAGAATGAGAGATTAGATTCCGCTCTATGGAAACAACAGCCTGTCCTCAACAATTTTGCGAGATCCTTTGGTGACCAAAAGTTGTTTTCCCTACTTCAAACTTGCTGGTGGCAGAGCAAATATGTATACGTAAGATTGCTTGTTGTTTTGGTTGTACTCTTATTCTTAGCGAACGAGCAACGATAAACAGCAAGATCAAACTAAGCTTATGTTCTTTTGCATATTTGAAAAGGCAAATTCTAAGCGCCATGCTTGTGTCAGAGTAAACACTATGCCAGTTGTTGCAAGGAAAGGCGAATTATTAAATAGAGCATCCATTATTGGAATAATGGTATTGTAACCTAGGAAGATGATGGCTTAATTAGCTCAAAACAGTTTAAACATACTGAAGAGTGTTGGTCTTGTAGACCATAGGTGTTATGATTCAGCCCCTATTAACATTGTAATCTTTCTTTTTTATAAGAATGAAGTTTATCAGAATATTAAGGCTCAGAATCACTGAAATTTAGGAAAAGTTATGAAAAATACAAAGCTTGATAAAGACTTGGAATTTTTTTTTGCAATTGAGTTTAATACTGCTTCTAGATTAACTTTTGCACTATTGATACAATATTTATTATTCTGTTCTACTTTTGCTTTGCTTTATGATGAAGTAAGACATCAACAAACATTGGAATATATTCATTTGATTTTCAAGCAAAGCTACCCCTTTGGCACTTAAGAATCAAGTAAGACAAATATAAATCTCAAGAAATATAAATTAACAATATAAATATATTGATAACAACAGTGCAAAAAAGAAATATAAATATAAAAAATGTAAATATAAAAAATATAAATATAACAAATATAGATATAAAAATATAACTATAAAAATATAAACAAACATCGGAATATATTCCTTTGATTTTTTCAAGCAAAGTTACCCCTTTGGCACTTGAGAATAAGTAAGACAAATATAAATCTCAAGAAATATAAATTAACAATATAAATATATTGATAACAACAGTGCAAACAAGAATCAAAAATATAAAAAAATATAAGTATAAAAATATAAATATAAAAAATATAAACAAACATCGGAATATATTCCTTTGATTTTCAAGCAATGCTACCCCTTTGGCACTTGAGAATAAAGTAAGACAAATATAATTTCAAAACCAAAGAAAAAATAATGAAAATTGAGGATCAGTGAAAAATCAGGCATTCATATAGAACTGAGTTTATTTCTTAACACAAGAGGCAGAATTGCAAGGGCAAACTATGCTTGAATTGATAGCATACACGCTTTTTTTTATAAGAAAGCCGTCATTTTACCTAAGCCTTACTTTTCTTAACTTCTCCTGAAATTGAGCCTGAGGTTTTCTTAAATTTTTCTTAACTTTTACTGAAATAAACTGGCTACAATGGTTTACACATTCGTTATTAATGTTTTATACTTGAATTTGAATTCCGTCTCTAACATTTTAAGTGCAATAATGAGGAATATCAATCTGTGGCCAATAAAAACACTAAATTTTGCAAATTGAGCCTCGTAATTTTTCTTTAGATTTTTTTAAGATTTTGACTATGTGAGTCTCATTTTTTATAAACTTTTTCTTACATAAAAAAACGTGTATACGAGCAAGCTTTGCACATGCAGCGATGTGTTTTAGGGGGCACGTGGGTGTCACGTTCCCCAATATTTCTGAAATTGAAAGAAAGTTGGTCAAAAAGTCTGCTATGCTGCAAGAGAGTTGGCCATTGTGCTGTCCATGACATTCTATGTTTTAGTAAAAGTAGTTGGTCAAATAGTCAAAACGTTCTCCCCCTCCCCCCTAATAAAAGTGTCTCGGCACATCTCTGTGAGCATGTACATATCCATTACCAAAAAAGGGTGTCAATGCAGTGCAAAATAATCTAAATGGAAAGAGTAAGCCATTTCACTTAGAATTCGCCTATCGACAGAAAGCATAGATAGGCCTTAACTAAAAGTGATTGAGCAAGTTGCTCTGATGTGGCAAGATTTTGTTGTCTTTTTGAGATAGCTCTGCAATGGAGAATTTTTGTTTTAGCACTAAATGTTTTCCCGTTTGCTTTGAATAACTGGTTTTAGTTTTTGAGCTACTTTCTTAGATTTTACACAATGTTTACGTTCTTCACCAGCACGTGCAATAATTTCAAGCTGGCACCTATTGGCAAATAGACATTCGCTAATTCGAATGTTGATGGATTTGAACGTTCGTTACTATGAACACATTTTTCCGCCTCTCCAGTTCGCTTTACGAAACTCTGGTGGATCGCTAAATTCAAACCCCAATAATAAAAACAATTGGCTAATTCGAACGATTTTTTCGGTCCTCTTGTCACAAAACGCCTTTGCTTTGAAGTTCCGCATGTTTACAGTAATATACGACAAAAATGCTTCATTTTCACTGATTGATGTAAAATTTGAAAAACGTTCACAATTTTGCTGCTCTGTTTATTCAAGCATTGGCTTAACGTGCAAAATGATGAAGTCCCTGTGTCTTTTAGCAATTGACCTTGGCTATGTTTCTCAGATCTGGCTGTTGTTTCCGCTAGACGTTGTCCTGCAAACTTTCCTTATTTTAAGCCTTGCATCATGCAACTCCTACTTTGATGGATATCCTTCTTGGCTAGATACACATTGTATCTCCTAGTTCTTTTTCATGTCTATTGAAAATAAGTATAAATGTTAATACATAGTTTGCTCCGTCACCAACAAGCTCCTTTGTTGACTGTAAATATTCCAAAAACAAAAACGTATGCTGAAAATGCTCAACTAGGACGTTTAAGGTTAGAGACTGTACGATTAAGACGCTGTGTAGATAGTTGTCTAGGCCCTTTTATGCTTAAAATTTTCCAATTACACACATCTGTGGCATGATTCCCTCCATTTTTCTCTAAAGACATGTCTCTAAATTCCATCATGCATGCCGAATGACACTCTTTATAGCTACCTAAAAAATACTTTATGCTGTTCGATTTAATAGCTTTTCCTTGTTTGTTTCTTACTGAAATTGTGGGTGATTTCGTTTTCTTATATCCTCCTTTCTTCATGCATTTCTAGTTCGCAAGTTTGCTTGCTCAATATCCTGTTCTAAACACTGATTTTTTTATCTTCACTGCAGACGAGAGATAGTTAATGAGACGATGACGTGCTACACAGATTGCTTTGTTGTTGTTTTTTTGTGTTAAGTTATGTTTAAAAGAATTGTAAATGCCATTCGAAGCCAGAACCAGATGACTTTGTGTCCATTTCTGCTATGAACGGCATAGAAAATTGTAAATTTTATATTTATATTTTGTTTCAAGGATATAAAAAAACCAGAGATAGTGTGGACCAGGAGCGGACCGCCCATAAGGCCGGCTTCATGAGGTTTAGGATAAGCTAAATCCCCAACATGAAGAACTTCGCAGTGTATATATGAAAGAACTGACAGTAAACTGTGGATCTATCAGGAATTTGCAGCCATGTTCAAAATCTCTGCCAAACTATTTACGCTTTCTAAAATTCATGTGCCGGTTTAGTCACACTTTGCCCGGGCCGAAACATTTAGCCAGTCCGCCCCTGGTGTGGACTGAACAGCCGCTTTCAAAACAGACCAGACTTCTGGTTAACTTTGTAGAGTATATTCAATTTGGTTTAAAAAGCATGCATCGTTTCATTCACCTCTGCTAAGTGTAATGGCTCCTTAAAAGTCTGTATTTGAATCCAGCTATTTTAAGCCGACTGATTTGCTTGTGAGAATTACTCTAAATGACGTCCACTTCAATGGGAATGTATTTGAAAGCCAAAAAGAGCCCTAGCTCTTGATGGTGCTTCAAAAGAATCGTTGATAAAAAGTCACCACCTTGCCAAAACAGAGCACTTTTCCAAAGGTTTGTGACTAATTTATTGATTACAAAATTTGATTGAGTCAATGAGTATGGAAGAGTTGGACTGTAATTTAAAGATGTTAGTTTCAGCAAGCATTTCGTAAGTAGTAACCGCATAAAATTTCATGGCTTCCATCGCTCATTTTTGAAGTACTTTTGTACACTATATTTTGATATTTTTAGAAAGCGACTTCCAGAATCTTAATCTTGAAAAGCCAGAATTACTCCTAATTACAACCACCAGAATTTCAAGAGGATTTTATACTTGTATAAAATCCTCTAAAAAATTTATTGCAAGAGGCTGCGACTAACTAGCTTCAATTAAAAATGATTTTGATGAGAACATGACAGAGATGTGTGCAAGTTGTTTATGAAACAGAACCAGTTATTAATAAATATCATTAGAGTCAGGGTGAGCATGCCTTATTTGGGGGACAAGGAAGAAGTTGTCTGGATGATGCCCTTCTAAAGAAGAGTATTATTCTTGGGTAAATTAATAATTTTATTGTTGAACTGACAGACCAATATACCGATGCACCAAATTGAGTGGTAGATTCTTCTTTGGGTTGTCTCATTCACCACACACACCCACAGTACGTCCACCAATGAACATGGCCTAATTCATCCAAAATAAGAAAAAGATATCTGTCGTGAATCTACCAAAGTAATTCTAGTCAGCCTCCACTTAGTTTAAATCAGCGTATCCGATTAAAAGCAAGCTGTCTCCAGGGTCATTCATTCTACAAATGTGTAATACACGTAGTATGTACATCGTATGATTCCAAATTGGCGAAGTTCACTGACCGATAGCTAAATTAAAATAGCAAATATTGTACATAAAGCCTTGTTTCATTAGTTGCTTATCTTGCCTTCAGTGGCAAACATAACATCAAGTATTTGCACGCGTATCATCTTGCAGCTGCTCGACATGAGTCCAAGTTTACAGCAGAAATGAAAGAACTTTCTCTATCGATTCTGAATCTTCGCAATTAGATAAGGATGGAAGGAGACATGAACGAGTTTTCGCAATATATCAGCGTTAAATCCATCTCTAAATGGCATCATCCTTAGCATTGTGGTTAAATTTCTATATTTAACATTGTGGTGATATTCCGCCATACCACAGATGTGAAATGGTGCATTTAATTAACTAACGAATATATAAATAATACATAAAATACTACCGGTCAAAGTAATGAATAGTAGTGGCATGCCGAAGGGTTTTTGAATGGGGGTGTAACGAGACATTTACCGACAGGCTACTAAATCTCCTAGAATTACCGACAAGCGATGATCAAAAAGCCAGCTTTTACGACAAGCCGGAGAATTACTATAAGTCAAATAAATACTGACTTCTTTGGTAAAAAGTAGGGAGTGTTCCACCCCCATACCCCCAACTTCAAGACGTCCCTGATGAAGAATGCTACTTAATCCTATTGGGCGGTAAGTTTGTTAGGAATAGCGAACCGATAGGGCATATTTGCCAACATTTGCTGCTCATTCATATGTTTTCATGCTCACTTTGTACTTCCTTACTTATTTCTTTGCTTTCTTACTTCCTTTCTCATTTACTTTTTTGTTTTCTTCTTCTTCTTTTTTCTTCTTTCTTCTTTCATTTTTGCTAACTTATTTGATTTCATATTTAAATTCTTATTTTCATTCTTGCTTTCTTACTTTTATACTTATTTCCGTACATTTTACTTTCAAATATTTTTTTATCTTCCAAGCAAGAGCAAAACCTCAGTAGTAGCATTTCACAGGGGCTGAAAATTTTAATGAGTAAATCCAGTTCAATGAAAGCAAGTGAAACATAAGTTAGACACAAGAATATCAAGGAAAGAAATTTCCTGGAACGAGTGCTTTTTCCATTTTTCCACAGTAAATCAGTAGCGGATATTAACGGGGCAAGGGAGCAAGGGGGCAAAGCACCCCTCAGCTGCGATCGAGTCGGCAAATTCTAGGCAAAATTCATGTGTTCTAGCAAGTGTAATATCAGAAAGACAAGATGATGTTGCCCTCCAATGTTGAAATTATTTTTACATTGTTAATATGAGGCAAGCTTATGAAGAACGTGTTTGTTTTGGTTCAGGTGAAACTAGGTATCCCACACTGGTGCCATTAATCTTAAAAGCAGCAAATTAAAATTTCCAGCCTATTTTTACTATTTCCAGTTTTATGCATCACAAACAAGCGGAAGGCCATCACATTTGGTATTTTATTCCCAAACAGCAAGAAGAGGATATAATAAGAAGAGGATATACTAAGAAGGAGATATAATAAGAAGAGGATATACTAAGAAGGAGATATAATAAGAAGAGGATATAATAAGAAGAGGATATACTAAGAAGAGGATATAATAAGAAGAGGATATAATAAGAAGAGGATATAATAAGAAGATGATATAATAAAAAGAGGATATAATAAAAAGATGATATAATAAAAAGAGGATATGACAAAAAAGAGGATATAATAAGAAGAGGATGTAATAATAATATGAAATAATAAGTGATCTATTTTGAACTGGCTTTCAATGATAGACATAGCTAATATAAAGCTAATTAAGGCCAACTATCAGTATGAATATAAGATAAGTTAAATGGTACAAGGTTAAATAAAGGTTAAATAAAGCCAACCCTAAATATGAATGTTTTGTACAATCTACAATCACACTTTATTGTGCAGGATTTTAGTTCTTTTCTGAATGCCATTCATGATCCTCAGATGGAAGAAATGAGCCAGAAAGAATGAGCTTCAGAAAGATGTCTAAAGAAATCAACCTAGAGTAAAGCATGATATGCTGAAAATTTGGAACAGAATCAGCTGCATAGGAAGATCGTGTATAACAGACAAACATTGATGGTTGGGGATGATGCGAAACTAGTTTTTTTCTTGAGAAGACAGGAACTTAACAGTGTAACAATCTTTTCAAGGAAAGAAAGAAGGGAACTGATGGTTTTGAGTATTCTTGAGTCACCAATACTTTTAGCTGGTGGTCAAGAGATTAGATAATAGCTTAGAAACAGAATTGACAATAAAACTTACAGCAGTGATAAGACTGAAAGTGGGAAGATGACAAAAGGGTGAGAAAAGCAATCAACAGTTCTATGAAGTAATTTGTTTTGAATTTTCCTTTCGTCCGCTGAGTAAATATCTCCTTGAGTATTTTAAAACATTCAAAAATCAGAATGACATGCTGATATAAATCTGTAAAATATTTGCAAATCGATTCTTAGAAAGTTAACTACTTTTTGTTGTTAAAACGTTATATAAAAGTTATCAATACTGCATAACTCTGTAGTAAGCATGAAGTTATCTAATATTTGTCGAAAGTATTTGAAGTTCTCTATCCAGATGCAAAGAAAAGAGTTTTCATGCGAACGTAATGCTCGCTTGTAAAGTTCGCCGCAGTTCTCCGAATTGTCCTAAAAATTCGATAAACGATTGCTCAAGATACGTTCTTTCAAACTAAATGGCTTCAATATGGCCTCAATATATACAGAAATCTGTCATAGCTTACCACAGAACCTTCATGAAAATCAGCTAAAAGTTGCCTAATTCTGCTAAACTCAGTTCGATTAGCCTTTGATTGAGCGCCAGCAGGATCTGCTCAGTCAATAACCGAAATACCTGTTAATAGACTTTTTCATTTTCTAGGGAGGTTCTTATGAGAAGTTGGTAATACATTATTTTTCTAGGCAGATAAATACTAGCCACTCAAAGCCCTCTCTCTTTTAGGTTCCATTCATTTATACATTAGGAAAAAGTTTATGGCAAAACGAGATAATTAGCATAGCATGTCTTATCTAATTTCAGCTATGAACACAAGCATCTTCACTTAATCATCCTGTGTTTTTGTCTTGAGCCTCAAAAGAATAATGTCTGGTCGCATTTGGCAGCCTATAAAATTGATCAAACTTTTCGGATTTCCTTTGAATGTCCAGCTTTCTTTAATAGCAAAACACTTCCAGCCGCTACTTTACCGAACATTACAATGTGAGCGCTGTTTGAAACGAAACAATGAATCCTTTTTGAATTTTAATTGAATTAGATGAAGCTGTGTTCATTTAGTACACAAAAACAAAAGAAAAGAAGCGTGTACTTACCAATAGTCGTAATTACTGTGGCTGTAAAGAAGAGAGACCCCATGAAACCCCACCGATCATAGTCCACATCGTCCATCCCATCCTCAAGCGCCTCTTTCACCTCGTAAATAAATCTCTCCAATTCGGATTCATTTATTCCATAGTTACTCTTCATGTGATATTTAACATCTTCGAATCTTTGTCGTTCTTTCACAACTTGTCTTGATTCAAGAGCCTGAAAGACGGCAGATCCAGCAAGTAGGTACACGACGAATATCGTAGTTCTTAATAGGAGATTTCTTGTTGGGGCCTGAAGTGCATTGAACCAGTTCAAGAAAAACACACCCATTCCTACAAACTGAACATCAAATGCACACTCGTGGATGAGATATATTCCATCGAACCAAATTTCGTAGCAAGCCTATGATTCGGGATCTTTATATCTTGATCCCATTAGATCGAGCGTGAGGTTGCTTGCTTGTTCAGCACGTTCAAAGATTTAAATGTTTGCAAGGTTTTAAATATTTATAAGGCATTCTCTATGAAGAGCCAGCTGCTTTCTTCACCATCGGAAGACGAGCGATCGCAAGTGAACTTAACGAGAGATATGGACTCCAATTTGATTGCCATTTCATCACAATCTGCTGACAATCATTTGCATTGCTTCAAGATTAACAGGTCTCTTGACTGAAGAGATGTTGCCAATAGCAACGCTAGACTGCAACTTGAAAGGGAATTTCTTCTGTGTTGTGTAAAATCTTGTGGTTTTCAAAGGCTCCTCCCCGCTATTGAATCATCCACGTATTCCATAATTTCTATCTGCCGAGGACTTCCCATTCTCACATTTCCTATCTTGCTGGATTTCTGCTGGTGGATTTCTTTTACTTACTTCTCTCATTCATTTCTTATTCCATAGAGCCGATTTTGTTTTTGATAACAAGCTTCCTGTAATGATCAACAAAATATATTTGAACGCATTAAATTTCAAACATTATCCATTGTTTTTTCTGGTAAATTGCAAAAGAAGCCTAATGAAAAGATAATGAAACATTGAACAATTCATGTTGAATGTGCTTAAAATCAATTGAATTAATAGCGATTATCAAAGTTTATGAAGCATATTTAAGTACAAACTGATGAAGAAGATTCTTGATAGAATCCTGCATTTCATCCAGTAGCAAACTATAGATTCATTTTTGAATTGTGATATCTTTGAATCAAAATACCAATGCTTCTCATTTCGAGAAAAATGTTAATAAATGTAATTATCACAAACGCTACATACGGCAATACAAACCGGCTACTGTTGCAGATCTTCCATTTTGCTAGATCTAGCTTAATTAAATCAAATATGTAATTCAAAAATATACCTTTCCATACTTTACATGGTTAATACTATGAGTCATAGAGCAATATTTCTTATTAGGAAAATGAATTAAATAAAGAACTTAATTAAATGAAGAATGTGCTAAACTATTTAAAGTCTACAAAATTATATATCTAGTAGTTCAAAATGATTTAATTTAACTAAAGTTAGTACAAGATGACTTTGTAGAGGTCATCAAATTTGTTGACCCATATAACATTTCTTATAACTGCGTTTAGCAACATATTTCTAGAAACAAGAGATATCCCTGAATTTTATTCTGTTCTCGGGAACTTGACATAGCTTGTGTTTTTTCTTCTAAATATGCAAATCTGTACTGATTATGCTTTTTTAGTAGGATGCATCTGCCTAAGCTACATATGAAAACAATATGCAGAAAGTGTGCTAGCTGCGATAAGGAAGGTGCGAGGACACGCCTGAGGGGATGCAGCTGTCTTGGTAATTTGGAGGAAAGCTGCCTTTTTCAAAGTTAGTCAGTTCACAGATGATTACACCTTCATGGAAAGCCGTAGAATCAATGCAAAGCTGTGGTCTTAACGCTATTGACAATAAAAATGACATAGTTCATTTACATTTTGGTCTCTTCACTGGAAGTTCTTTGTAAGAGCTAGCTTCACTATAACCATTTTATAGGCCGTGTTCATCTTATCTGGAGTAGATGAAGCACGTAGTTTGGTGGCTTTTCTGAGGAGCTGAAGAAATGCGGCAATCCATTTACAGTGATTTACTTCCAGTTGTCCATTTCCATAACAATCAATAAGGAAGGGAGACAGCTTGGTATGTTGGATGCGCAGCTCATTCCATGACTTTTCCACAATCCAAGTACAATCCAAGCTATTTCAGAAGTCTCTTTTTTAATTCTATTCAACATGTTGATCTAAATTAATATTTCGTAAAGATAAAACCAGGCCTTAATGGTATTCTTTGTTTGGCCATCAGCACAGTGTGCCCAAACGAGCAAGTATTGGAAAAGTCCATATCTCTGGTAAAAATCACTGCCTGAAGTCCGTTGCGGGCTTGTTGGAAGCATAATTTCAAGTTCTATGCGATGATCAAAATGAATAATTGATAAAATTTGAGATTAGAGGTCTAGGTCAAAACTATCATTTTTGGACCATTTGGTCAGAAACTGCACATCCATTAATTTGTAGATATTAGACAAATTAACTTTTTGAACTTCTGAAAAGTAAATATGGTTCTCTACAGTACATATATTATAGTAATGTGGTTCTTAGCATACATACCAGCTACAATTGGTATGTATGCCCAGAAAGAATTAATTCAAACCACACAATGAATTTCATTTACCTTTAAGTTGTTAGTGGGCTTACTTATCAGCTGTCAAAATCATGCATATATCAGAGTCAACACTACATTTTCAATCAATTTTACTATAGCTTTGTCAATTTCAGGCAAATGCTTATAAAATAATACAAGACTGAAGGACATTCTAGTCTTATAACAGTTAAACCCTGAGCTTGTACGTTTTTGTGGAAAAAGGTTCTCAACTAATCTATTTTTGGACCTAAGGAAGTATTCCTTGCAATAATGCTATCATTGTGAAATCCTATCGCTTGCTTATTTATCACTATGAATAATGATAATGTTGGCTAAAATTGTGAATTATTTCTTCATAGTATAATACTTACATGTACGTAGTAGAAAATTGTAGATTTCATGTATTACAAGATCTCTACGGATACGTAATTATTGTTTCAAATCAGTTTAATTTTCTGGAAACCTTGCTAATTATTTCACCAAACTTTTATGATTTGGACGTACTAAGCAATGCTCAAATTCATCAAGCCATAAAATCCGTAAAATTTGAGCTTTTGATCTGATTCTTTTTTTGTTACTCTAGTTACGATTTCTACTTTTATCATACTAAAACTTCAATTCGATACCAAACACTCCAAAAATGACTTTTTCTACCCTTGGGCACACTGTGTAAAGGAGAAGCAAAGTTTTCTTCAAACCAACGGGAAATTTTTTTATTCTAAGCCAAATACAAAGAGAGTTAAAGGTGTGACAAGAGAAAGAGCAGAAGCTATTCCAAGAATCTACCTAAAATTTAAAATTTTACTACAAGGAAACTTTATTGTTTGAACAGCATACCACAACACATCAAAGCTAGGCCTTCGACTCTTTCACAATTTAAATCCAGAAAGAGTGTATAATGAATATAATATCAATGAAGTATGATCACTACAATAAGCTGAAAAATCTGAAAGTTTATTCATTTCTTCATATATCTATTGCTTGGTCCATAAAATTTGAAATTTGTCTGTATTGCAAGAAAAATATTCCAACATCCTAAAACCTATACACGTTTTTTTTTATAAGAAAAAAGTTTATAAGAAAATGAGGCTCAAATCGTCAAAATCTTAAGAAAATCGTTGGAAAATCACGAGGCTCAATTTCTAAAATATAGTGTTTTTATAGGCCAAAAATCGGTATTTCGTCATTATTGCAATCAAAATATTAAAGATGGAGTTCAAACTCAAGTATACAATATTATTAATGAAAGTGTAAACCTCTCTAGCCAGTTCATTTCAGTAAAAGTTAAGGAAAATTTAAGAAAATCTCAGGCTCAATTTCGGGAAAAGTTAAGAAAATTGAGGCTCAGGCAAAATAATGATTTTCTTATAAAGAAAACGTGTATCTGTTTTGTGATCATGGTGATGAAAAATAGGAAGACCTTCCACTTTCAGCATTCAATGGTTCATGACAATAGATTGTGTGTGAAGGTGAAAGGTGTCTCAAATTTCGACATCTTAACCACAAAAAATTCCTCACAAAGCTATGATTATCAAGATAAATTCTACCAATTACTACATTTTAAATGAAATATAATCTGCAATGAAACATATCTTCACGACTGTTAGACAATTAGTGTTATTCAACGTAGTGTAGACAGCTCAGGAAACGTTAACTCAAAATCAGGATTTGTTTCAAATGGAATTGTCTTACTTATGGACAATTGATATCTTTGGTGTATTCAAAATAAAGCCAAGAGCATTTGTGCTAAAAGACTGCTACTCTATTTAGAGCAAAAAGAGGTCATTCACTCGTTACGTAAAGCTAAATTTACCGTTTTAAAGACCCCCCCTCCCCCCTGTTGTAACGCTCTGTACTATAGCTCTCCATATAAATTAAGCAATAGCGTAACAAATCAAGGTGCCCTCCCTCCCCCCTAGAGGCGTTGGGTAACGAGTGAATGCTCCCAAAATGACGGCGAAATTCATCATTCTGGAGAAGCATATTCTTCGAGTTTAAGTAGTTTTGCTTCAATTACTTCACTTCTACCATTTGAGGGATAGGTCCACTCAAATGAATTGTTTACCTTCTGCTGCTGCTATTTTTAAAAGCTTGAGGAATGAAGGAGATCGAGAGAGTTAGAAGAAGGGGTAACGTAAAAAGGTGAATCCAATTATCTGCAGTTGAACAATTCTGTACTACACAAGTTAAAATACAGTTACATCAAAGTTCGTAACACCAGGGGCGAAGCTAAAGACAATTATTGGTGGGGGTCCACAGCCCCAATTTGACAACAAACAGACGTTGTNTTCGCGCCCAATTTGCCGATAAATAGGACCTTCTTAGAGTTTACCGGCAATACAACGTTGATGAGCACTATTGTCATTCGACAAATGTGCTGACAGGCTAAATATCTGGAGGGGGTGTGGTACTCCTTTCATTTCTATGGCTACGCCCTTACGTAACACTGTAAGTGTGGATGTCAAGTCATAGAAGTGTAACCTCATTGCCCATTACATATATTGATGGTCTTTTCGAATAATATTAATGTGTTGTTCTTGTTTGAGGGCCTTTCATTTATGAGGCCTTTGAGGGCATTCAGCTACTTTTTCCTTTACGAACGTTTATATTGATGATAGGGGAACTTGTGGTGCTAAGCAACATCATTTGGCTGGACTGTATGTGAATAAAACCGACTCAGTAGAGCAGATGGTCTAGCTTCTTGTGATTAGGGTGGATTACACGTGTCACTCCTACCACTCAAAACAGATTTACACTACAAGGTGTAAGCAGGTGTTCCAAGAAAAGGAAAGAAAGAAATCCAAAGTATTGAATCATTGGTTATCAAAATAAAAACAGCTAGCTGAATTTGAAGCCATGTTTATCTGGAAATCTTGTTTTTTGGGAAATACATCCACCAGTCTTTTCCCTTCATAAACATACTTTAAATAATCTTCCTTTCTAATCGCCTTTATTAATTCAGGTCTTCAAGGCCTCAAGTTGGCTGATACAATTGACCTTTGCATACCAAAATAAATTCATTTTCTTCTGTTTACTCTAATGCTTATGTTAATCTCGATTCACTTTGCATGAAGATTGTTTCAGCGTGTTATACTGGAGAAAGGTCTTGAAGCTCGGGTTTTATTAAGAAAAACTTAGAACTGCACATAAAATCCACCGGTGCTGTATTGAAGAATTACATTTTGGTTGCAGACGGGATTGAACTCCCTGCTTTTGGCGAAAAAGGGTAGAAACATGTTACTACCTCTAACACGTGCTGTTGTTGTTCAATGCCACTGCTTTGGAGACTAAGCTCTCTCTGCAGGTATTGCGCATCGCGCTGCGCAAGTTGCTTGTAGTGTACTTACTGGGCAAATTTTCAATGTGATTGTGGTGACTTTTGATCTTTGAAATCCTCTTCAGCCATGGACCTTGATAACGAACATTTTGTTTGTTTCAATACTTAAGGCCTGATTAAACGATCCAACATTTCACCCAGCATTTCAGCCAACAAATTTTACAAATGTTAGGAGAATTGTTCAAATGAACCAACCTTCCATCCAACATTTCATCCAATTTTTCATCCAACATTTCTATGGAGGTTATGATTTGAATACGCTATGAAGGAGCTGTGCGTTTGAGACTGGGGACCACGATTAAAATGCAAATAGCGCGCAATGCCAAAAATGTTGGCTAAGGTGTTCAAACGACCCAAAATTTCATCCAGCATTTGAAAACAATGGAATTGTTGACTATCGTCACCCAACATTTTTTACTAGAATCAAACTTCACCCTACATCGGAAAAGTCAATGTTTGGTGATCCAACATGGTGCTCAAACCATTCAACATTTCACCCAGCATCAATGTTGGGTTAATGTTGGGTGAAATGTTTGATCGTTTAAACAGGCCTTTCGGAATAGTGCTCGTAACCTTAATTATTGCTAGAACAGCAAACGCGAGTTTAACCACGATACCGACTAAACAAGTCCATAGCATAAAAGACCCATTACTGGTTCTCTTTAAAAAGAACCTGAGAAACGAAGATAATTTTTTAGCTCTTTTGCCTAAAATTTGCATTATAGTTACAATCCTAGAATCGAAAAGCTAAATATGAAGGTGGAAATTTGACTAAGTACAGTAGAAAGAAGCTTTAAGAGATATTGTGCAGTATATTGTATTTACAATACCTTGCCTATTGTTTTATCAATCTTAACTTCAGTCAAAAAATGCTGATATTTTTTTTTTTGAAAAATGTTTTCAATTTTGTGATAAAACAGATTTTGAAAAAGCGTCGTTTGCCTTAATCCGGTGGTGGAATTGTGATTTTGCACACTAGAACAAAGAGAACGTTCGACAAATGAATTTGTGTGAGTAAAGCGTGGACAAATGCTTAGCTCCGCTTTTGTCATTTCTGGTTGTGTTTTGCCTATAATTTTAGACCCAAATCTACCATTTTTCCTGCTATAGACTTTTAACAAACTTTCAAATTTCATAGTCTTTCATTAGAACTGCACAAATCTTTCAAGAACTGCACATTTTGTGTGGAGCTGCACGTTTAAAGAATCCTGTTT
>OLMO02000297.1:13232655-13248140 GCA_900291935.2 Cassiopea xamachana
TGTAGCTTATAGCAAAGTCTCCTACAAAAGAACGAGTACGTCTCAGAGAAAGAGATAAGATCAAGCTTGTTGATATTAGATTTGAAAGGAGATAAGTTGTGGGAATCTGAAAAGGTAGAAGGAGGAAAAACTTCCACAGGTTAAAAGTCTTGAACTGAACGTTTAACAACTGTGATTGCTAGAATTATTCTCACATCCGCACGATCTGAGTGGATGAAGTAAGTTGCTTGAGGCAAAAAGATCAGGCAAAACAATACAACTTCAGTTCAGCTCGTGTTTCATGAATCGTATTTCAACCCACAGATTCCCAACAACTCCTACAACCACATAAGCGTGGGTAAACTGGTGAAGAACAAAGAACAATTAGCAGCAGGCGTGTCATGGAAGGGGCTCATGGGGGCTCAGCCTACTTTGTTAAATTATGAGGGATTTGGGGGACTAAGCCCTCTTCTTCGAACATATTCTTGGCTGGATAAGTTCTTTAACTATGCATTTGCGAAAGGAGGAGAAAGAGAATACTTACTTTTATCAAAAGAAGAATGCTGCAACCCTATGATGGTTTTCTCTTTCCTTTAATACTTTAACAAACGCAGTAGTAACAAGTGAATTATTCTCATAAATCGCATGTGTCAAACTCAGGCCCGCAGGCCAGATTTGGACCGAAATGTAATCATATTTGGCCCGCGAGATCATATCAAAATCACTGATTCGCAAATAGAATATGTTGTGTGATATTCAGCCAGTTAGCTGACATGACGTCATAGTCTTCTCATAGTTATCGTTTCCACAGAAATTTATGTCCATTTTGGTACAGAGCTACCCTTGAAAATTTAGTTTTTAAAAATTGCCTGTCCCAAACTGGCAGCGAAAGTTTGAAGCTGAAATGCAATCGGAATTGGTAAAAAGCTGCATGAATTATTACAAAAATTACCTAATTTTTTCAATTTTTAAAATTTTCTAAATTTTCTAAATTTTCTAATTTTCTAAATTTTCTAAATGTTCTAATTTTCTAATGAACTACAAAAGTTTTACATTATAGGCAGTGCTAAGGAAAGGGGATTCAGGAAACTCAATAAATTGGGGTCAATAGCACACCAGTTGTGTGTGAATGCATAAATATGAATGATTCGTTGACTTCAATTCAAGGTCGTATATTAACTGCTAAAATAATTCTAGCAATCATAGTTGCTAAGCATTTCCAGCAGGATTTGTTTAACGTGCAGTTCCACACAAAATGTGTAGTTCTAATGAAAAAGCTGTGCAATTCAAAAGTTTATTACTTAGGGGGCAAAGCGTGTAAGGAAGGAAATCACAGTAAAAATTGTAGATTTAAGTATAAAAGGATAGGCGAAGCACAACCAGAAATGGAATCGTTAGCGGTAGTAGCATTTATATGACCTTCTGCGCCAAAAGCCGGCAGTTCAATCCCATCTGCAACCAGAATTTAATTCTTCAACGCAGCATCGGTGGGTTTTATGTGCAGTTCTAGATTTTTCTTAAAAGAGGCCGTGGTTTCCGAAAGCATGCCCATAGACCCCCAAGAAAAGATCACTTTGGGTGTGCCGTGATATATAAACTACCTCCTGATGCAGGTCCAAAGACGCTCTCCCCAGACCTGGTTATATGTGTATTTTCAAGACAATCATTTTCAATTCACAATTTTTGGAGCTTTGGTTGTCTGTTCGCCTTCCCACAACAAAAATTGTAAGAGAAATTCTATAAAACGTAAGATAATCGTTTCCTTTCAACAATACGTAAAGCTGGATCTGTGGTTGATGCACGTGTATAGGAGGATATCGATTGATTTCATTTGAGGTCTTAACCTGTCAATTAATTTTTGAGCTGTAGGATAATTTCGAATATGTGTAACTGCTATCATAAGCGTAGGGGACGAGGGGCAGGGGAGCTGCAGGCCCCAAGTTGGGCAGAAATCCGTATCACTCAGGCAAATTTTCTGAAAGAAAAGTAGGAAATTCGGGCAACTTTTCTGCCTGCTCTCAAGATCTATTCGATGTTTCGGGCAGAATAAATCTGACACCCTTCTACGCCCATGGCTGCTATCAATAGCTCGCAAAGTCAAACAGAAGAGAATGCAAAAACTACAGTGCACATTAGAACAATTCCTTCTCAGAAGCTTCTGACATCAAAGTTGTCATAGCCCATTTGTTGGCACGAACCATTCAAAGCTCTTTGGAGGATGGGAATTTTAATCTCGCGAAATGTTTGAAATGATGCAAATATACTGTCGTCAGAATCAACCCACCCACATGNGGTGGAAATTAGCAACAATTTACTTGTGTTTCTTCATATGCACCAATTTCTCTCCTACGTTTTAGAGAATTCTGAGAGCTAGTTAACAATCTGTCAAACATTTTAGTTTATACAGGCATGCTAGCATAAAGGGGGAATCGAAACCTGCTTTTACGTCAATTTGTAAATTCAGAATCGAACAAAAAGAATTCAAATTATTTGGATTTTGATGATGATAGTAACAGCTTTAAATCTGTCTAAAAATTGCTGACATTCAACATCTGACACTCTGACATTCTCATCTAACACTCTCATCTGAAAGCGAACTTGCGTAGTCAGACACCAGATGCATGCTGCAACACGCATATAAGTATGGCATATTATGGAGTTCCTACAACCTGTGAAATTTTACTTTTGTGCCATCTCCCCATGGTGCTAACTCGTGAAAAGTGAGGGCTAGTTTGCAGCAAATGCAACCTGTTAGGTTGAAGAGGTATTAATGAAAATTCTGTCATGGCTTGTAAGAGCAGGCAGGCTATGTTGCCACCATTCCGGCGAAGGTCAAAGTATGCTTTTGGTTACCTTGTAGTACTAAAAGTTCCTTAGTTGTTCCTTGCTATTGAATGCTTATTTAGAGCATTGAGAATAGCACAGAAGCAAGAGAAGCAACAGAGGATTTTCTAACATACAAAATGTTGGAGAGTTTTCCAACCAGCCGCTTTCATTGTCCCACCAGTGGAATATGTTTGCCTCGCTCGCCACTTAAGTGCCCGTTTGATTCAGTGACTTTTCAATTTCGTTTATTTGGAGCATTTGTGGCGCTTCATTGAACAGATTTCAAATCTCAATTAATTTTTTCTGGAACTGCACAAAGTTCGAATGAGCACTTTTCTTTATAAACTAGTAATCAGTTTTCTCGTTCTACGGTCTATAGCAATATGTAAATAGTATTTTGAAAGCCTGCTAATCTGTGAATTCTGCATTCATCTAAAGTGCTCTTTTCTCAAATGTTCCACCAGAAATCCTTACAAAATACCTTCAGAAGCAATTTGAAATGTTGCTAAAAGCTGCTGTTACAAACAAAGAGTTCTGCTCATATGAAAGTATTTACCAATCTGTAACTATCTCATCAACTCCACGTACATCTTCCTTATTGTCGATTGTCTGAACTAAAAGTTGTTCTAAATTGAATGCTTTTAAAGGTTTTTTTCTTAGTAGTAGAGGTTCATTAAAATTTTTGACCTTCTAGGTGATGATACCATAAGCAAGAAACTGCGTTTATATCCTAAAATCTCCTGTTGTGGCATATGCTTCCTGTTAGAAGTACATGCTCCCCTAAGTAGCATATTTATTCATTATATTCAGGAGACACCAGCAAAATATTGCGAAGAGAAATGGGATAAACTTTACTCGTTTTTTACGATTTTTCTGGCACGTTTGCTTGCACGAACCAAAGACCTTGCCACGACAGGATGCCATTGTGGGAGAATGTGGGCAGCTTTCGATTCGCCTTCATCCGCTCTTTGGCGCGTTATTACTCATCTACTCACCAAATACAACATCAATTTTTTTTTAGTATCAAAAATACAACATTATTATAGTTAATTCACTCACATTACATCACAACCTTTTAAGCTGGTTGCTTCCGTATGTTTTCCCTGTGGGACATTTTTGGACACACTGTCATTGTCTCCATTACCTATAAATTGCAGGCAGCAACAGACTCGACAATCTCCTGCAAAAGAGAGCACGCAGAGCTGAAGGTACTAAATAGAATTGAAGGTCNCTTTTACAGTAAAAGCAGGAATGACTACTTCTCACAAAAAGGTATAAGCTACTTAGTTTTACTTTTTAATACAACTGTTTTGTAAATTTGTAGAAAAGTCAGCAACCTCTATTATCAAAGCTATGGGTTGTGGAGGTGTTTTGAAGAGCGAACATTTACACTCGTCGCTCACATATAGCTCAATCATTTTAGCAAAATCGCACGATGTGACAGATTTTGGGAGCTTTAAAGCAGACCTTTTTTCACAAAGCCACTCAAATTAGACCATCTACTGCTTTTTGTTCAACTCCTATCCTTTGTCTACCTGTCACACATGTTTACTTTGTAAAGAATTGTACAACCAATCCAAAATCTTGCGGGAATTATACCATGGGTATTCGGGTGTAATCACGGAACGATGAAATGTTGAAATGCAAGATTGTCAACAGTTTTCTTCATATCAGGATAAGAAGAATGTCCTACGCTGCTGAGTTTCATAAGAATATGAACAGTAGCATGCCCTCGTCTTGGAGGGTTTTCTATGCTATTGAACATTGTGGCAAAACACTAAGTAATTGCATTGTTCTGTTCTTAAGGCCTAAAACAGAGACGCCTTGACATGATACTACATTATGCAACATGATGCAACACGAGAGAAGACAATGCGAGTAATAATGACGTGTTGAGATTGTGTTTATGTCCTATAACAGACTTTGGGGGCCTTGGTACGAAGATGAAATCTGATGCTGACAGTGCTATGGGATCCAAAATAGTTTTGACAAACAAGAAAAATGAAGCTGTTTTTCTTTTTAAGTATGTCTCCTCTGCAATTCAATTCGATCTCGACACTTCGTTAACTTTTTCACGATTCCAGTATCAAACTCTCCTTTAGACCTTCTTTGCAAAAGTTTTTGTATTCCAATGTTTTGATCATGCAAATTAGTGGAAATACACTATTTACACGTAAAATGATGGCAAATCTAGTAGAAATTAAACTGTAGTAAGTCAGCCAAATTAGCGTACATGAAATTTTACATACAGATAATTGAAGTTTAAATATAATTTCGCTAATAAACTTTCTCATGTTTCAGAAATCCAGCACTGAGCTTTCTTAACTTTTTGAGCAGTCGAGTGCTACTATCTTATAAGCCACTTTCTTGTGAATAAATAAACGTATATATTGGAAAGCGCAAGATTTTGCTTTTAGACATTAAATAACTTCTAGTCTGCATCAAAGAAAGTTTCATACAACATTTCAATTATTCAGGGCCGCATTTAAGTCGGTTGGGGCCTTGGGCCCAGACTTGATTTGGGCCCCTTTAAATACACCTAAAAAATTTTGTGTCACGTGTATAGTGCCCAGCACCCTGTTAGCATGAATTTTTATGAACATGGTTGCAAGGTAGGTTTGTAAGGGGACTTGAAATTCACTGGCTTTTCGACATTTTGCTCGGGGCCCCCTAAATTTAAGAATTTTAGGGGGCCCCTGGGCCCGGGCCCAGTGGGCCCATGGGTAAATGCGTCTCTGCAATTATTGTGTTTAGATTTACACGATGAAGGCATTTATATACTGAATGAGTAGATAATAGTACAATTTTAAAATAACTTTCAACACGACAGCTTTGCAACAACTTTGTATTCAGACTAGAGGTTAATAATATTTTGTTCTTTTTAGTTGATCATTGCTGTCTTCATTTCGTTGGCTGTAGCAGAAACATACAGCACAGCATGTCAGCGCCTATCCACCGTAGCCCTAAAAAAGAAATTATTAGCTGTTGGGGGAACATTGAATCCGAATTTGGTGGCAGTAGATAAAAAAGGAACCGCTCGCTTCAAGCCGCACTTCCGTAACAAGCATGTTAATCGTGTCACGTCCATAGTCAATGATGAAATTGATGAAGATATGGAGGATGGTGATGCTGAAGAGTTGTACGACGACGTTAAGTATCGCAGACGTAGACTGCGCTCCCGTGAAAGGAGGTATGTTGTTGTTGCAGGTGCTCTGCCATTGGATGATTCCATCAAGTTCAACCATACCTAATTTTAAGGAAATTTTATCACTGCACATTTTACAAGAAATGAAGCATTCTGAGGGGGTAAAACCAATAGGGGGCCTGGTATATAGCCAGCACGTTTTATGGGTTATTTTGAGATATTGTTCCAGTAGTATAAGAAATAAAGGTAAAATTACTAAAAAACAGGGATACTGTAAAAGAAAAGTCATGTAAACTGAGCAGTTACATTTCACAGTACATTCCGTGGTCTGATACCATTGTTTTCAAGATATTTAGGTTTATTGGGTATTCTAAGAGTGTTCAATATTGTTTATCATGGTTATGGGGCATTTTCCAAAGGAGATGTTGGAAAAGCAGTTAAACTTTGCAATATGTACGTACAAAAAAGTCAGGACTCTTTTCCAAGTATGACCAAAATGGCTAAGCACTGTTGTTATCACTGCACATTTCATAATTTATCACTGCACGTTTTGAGTTTATCACTGCACAAATTGGTTATCACTGTACACTAAAATTAGGTATGAGTTCAACCATTATCTCCAATGAGGCCTCCAGGTTTCTCAACCAGACTTGTCGTGGAGGGGGGCTCAGCCCCTTTTCTTAAAATTATGAGAACTTTTGAGGGGCTAAGTCTCCATTATCGAACATATGTTATGCTAGATAAGCTCTTTAAAATGCTTTTTCTGAAGGAGAGGAGAGGAGAAATATGCTTCAATCAACAGAATACGCTCCTATTAACAGAAAAATACGCTCCCATCAACAGAAAAACATTTGGTGAGGGGTCTCAGTCCTCTTCTTAAATTATGAGAATGGTTTTGGTGGGGAGGGGGATTGTCAACCCCCCTTTACCGAACATATGCTAGGTGCATTTTCTGAAGGAGAAGAGAGTATAAATACGCTCTTATTAACAGAAGATGAATGCTTAAATCATACGTTGGCTTCTCCTTACTTAATATTTTCATATGCGCAACAGCGACAAGTAAATCATTGTCATGCATTTAAAAACTTGGGTGTAGTCATGGGCGTGGCCTGTATATTTCCCACATCACAACCCCCTTGTTGCAATATTAGGACGACACCACTGTTCTCAACTAGGCCACCATCTGTGGTGGAAACATCTGGACCCTCCGTAGAACCATATGTAAGCCTGATGGAAGCATCTGGTGGCCTGTTGGAGAATTCTTCGGCCTTGGTTGATATAACTGGCGCTTAAAACTCGTGGAGGGTCAACCTTTTGTTCTGGCGTGCCTACAGCAATTTACTTGCTGCAAAATCAAGTGCCGGGAAATGCCAAAGATCAGATTAAGTTGGAAACACAAAGTTGAAATTAAATATAACATAATGAAGTATACGACAATTGTACTTTTATGTATCCAAAGAGTGACAGAAAGGGTCGTTTGAGTTGCTTGTAACCTTAACCTGCTAGTACCTTTGAAGGCTACAGATGGGTAGTATATAAGGGGCACTTTTGCCCCCATCTGTATACCGTGTTTGAGGGCAAGAGGGACGTTGCTTCTCCATTACCCCTTGCTCCGTTGTCCCTGTAGAAGATTCTTGAATAAGAGTGACATTTTATGTTGCATGATTGTGGTAGTACTTTAGAGAAGCCTAAAATATTTACCCAAATGAACAAACGTGCATTAGTCCTGATAAATCATCCGCACCCGTTCCATTTACAGATAATGTGGGCTCCGCCATGTGGCTGATGTGAATGATCCCGTCGAAAATTAGTTACGAAAATGATTAGGGTTTTCGGAGGGATAGGGGGACTCAAAGGGTTAGAGTTAGGGCTACTTAAGGATAGGGTGACTCAAAGGGTTAGGGTGACTCAAGGGCTAATGGTGACTCAAAAGGTTAGGGTTAGCGTTAGATTTCGTATGTGCGCTATTATGAAATGTACTTAATATTTTGAAACATGCGTACTTTGGTGAGTGTTTTGTTGTATTGGTCACTAATTGGTAAGCTTTGCCTCACTGTAATTGTCCACATCTACCTACAATGTGCTCTTCTCTTTCATTCTCAGGAGCACCACACTTGGAACATGCTACAGTCCTGGAACTCCAGTAAATGGCAGGTACATACTCTGTCACATGTGCGATTCGACAACAGTCCTATCAACCGAATACTTTCCAAGATATATCAATGAAGTTATATGCAACCCAAACGAACAGAAAACCTGTTTTCAAGGCCAGGGTGAGTGCACATCCAATGCAGTGCCGACAATCTTTCTCAAGAAATCAGGTCAGTGCACCACGAATAGCAATGGCATTTTGATGGAGGAATGGAACCCGGTCACAATAAACATTCGTACGTGTTGTGAGTGTAGATTGTACCCAGGCTCCTACCTTATTCCAATAAGTGTTTGATAGACGCAAATCTCATGGCGTCATAAACTGTAATGCTTTTCATTTGACGTTTGTTTCAGGTGAAGGCATAGTTTGGTAATAGTTTTGAGTATCTTTTTATTTATAGTTTTGCATTAAGATAGAGAATTCAAAGGTTACAGAGGTTTTATTTCTTGTAAAGACTGTCTCGTTTCTCTCACTCTTCGCTATTGACGTTTTTCAAGGAGGCAGTAGATGAAAACCGACGAAAGAAAGAAATGTAAAAACAGGTCAAGATTTAAATTATGGAACGACCTATTTTTATCGACTATTTTACTGAAAACTTTTGAAATTTCAAAACATTGTTGAATCTTGTAAAATACCTTAAATGGTTTAAGAAATTGTCAGCCATCGATAAGTTTTCTTCTTCAATTCAAAACATTCTTCAAAACACAAAGCTCTATAAAACATTAGAGAGGCCTCCAAACTCACATGAATCCAGGTAATACTTGAGATTTAAAAACCTTTCAACTCTTTGAGAAATATGGAAATTGCACAGAGATGAACAGCAGTGATGGCTGCAGAAAATAATTGCTAGGGGGCTAGAGCTGTCAAAGTGCTGACAGTGAGAGGTGTCCAAGAATCTTTGCAGACAATGCCTACAGTATTGTTTAAATAGACGAAAAAGACAAAGGTCACGGATTTTATGAAGTGCCAACTGAGCATGGAAATTTAGGTTCCAATGGGGGGCCAGCAATAGATGTTGTGTCGATGTTACAAAATTTAATTTAAAAGAAAAATTACAATAACTCGATTGCAAAAAATGTCAAAGTCGTGATAGAGCTCGAGAAATCTCAGTAATTTTTAGCTTTCATAATCGTATAGACCATGTTCTCACAAACAAAATCCATCCTCTCATTTATTGACAACTACCACAAGCTTTTTTTAACAGAAATTTTCTTCAGTCCCAACATTGAAACTTCTCTTGACTTTTTATCCGTTTTAGTATCAAAAATATCTTAAAAACTTAGTAAACATTGTGGAGTTCTATTGTTTGGTCATGCAGATTAATGGAAAGTGAAAAGGCTCTGTGTATGATTTAGGCAATTATGAATCTAGGTAAACAACAGAGGTTAATCTGTAGAAGAGCAGCCAAAATTTTATGAACAGATAATTAGAGTTTTCGTAAATATTAATCTACATGCTTTCTTAGTTCTCAATAATCTGGTATCATTCTTCTTAACATTTTTAGCAGTCTCGTATAAATTTTTTCATTAGCAACGAACTCAAGGCCTAGTACTAAAGGATTCTTAATCTTTGGTCATAGTTTAGTTCTTAAAGTTTCAACTGTTTGTCCTATATCAAACACAATGCGTCAGCACGAGTGAAATTCTAAAGCAATGTCATATTCACATTGTTTTGGTACCGCTTTACGTTGAACCAAGTAACGATTTCAATATGCTATTTGTCAAAAGTTCCATAGCGCTTTCCTTGTAGTTCCAAAAGTTTCTTAAATTTTAGGCTGTCTAGTGCTAGATTTCTTATAAGTTCGTCTTTTACATAAAAATGTATACTGTTTTCCTATAAACCGGAGGTGGTGCTTGGGGAGGGGTAGCGTGGACTGCCATCCCCTCGTCAGAACGTGCTAGCCCCCCGTCAGAAGGTGAAGAAATCTTTTTTCGGAGGTTATTTTAGTTATAGTACCCTGTTCATCATATTTTAGCCCCCTCGTTGGAAGACTCAGCCCCCCTGTAGGGAACGAACCTTCATATAAAAAATATGCTATCAACAAACCCCCCGACAGACTTCAATCTTCAATGTTGTTCTTGTTGCGAATGTTGACGTTTTGTATGGCCTGGGCCTGATGCAGCAGGACATCACGTAGCTGTTGAGCATATTGATACAAGATAATTATGTTTTACTCGCCATAGGAATTACCTACGTAGTGCAATAAATGCTACTTTTGATAGCTGTTGCTTTCAAATTCACATGCATATAATTTATTTTTAAGTGAAGTGAGTAAGGATTGTCAATTGCAGTTGGAGCCTTAGGCTCTAAATCTTGCTAGGACTTTGAGCTTAACCAGAAAAGGTTGTACATTGTTCGATACTAAAAGTCAAAGGAGGATGTCTGCAAAAGTCGACCTAAAAGTCGTTCTGCTTGGCAAAGAATATGGTGGGAAAACAAGTTTGGTTGAGAGATTTTTAAACAGCAGATTTAATGAAAATTTACCATATCAAAATGTAAGAGTCGGAAATGTTATTTTGAATTTTTTCTTATCACTCTCCTTGTGACTATGGCCATTAGCTCAAAGCTACTCGAATTTCTCATCTTGTTTAATCGGAATTGGAAAAGCTTCTATAAGTACTGATAACCTGTATAAACAAAGAAATATTTATATTTTGAATTGGAAATGTAAATAATCATTGGATAGAAAGATTTATCACTTTTATGCAATACAGTGCATCACCTAGAGGTTTCCTTGACTCCAATTGCCTAAGCTTCTCATAAAAAGTTGATTTTCATTAGATAATTTTATGTGTTGTGCTAATTATGAAGAAGCATAAATAATGCCAGGAAACTAATAATTTGCTAGAAATACTTGTCAAAGCTTTTTTTAAGGAATATGTTGCTTGTTAGATGGTGCTAGCTCAATATGCAGAGTAGTAAAGCTGTGATTCTATAAAATGCAGATGACTTCTAAATATCTTCCAGGATGAGCAACATGTTACTTCCAACTTTACGTTAGCACAGTTACAATCAACTAAAAGCCCATTTTATTATTAAAGATAATAGTATTTGTTATTTATGAATATGATCTTGGCATTAGGCTCATTATAAGCCAACTGTAGACCATTATTAGGCCAAGTTTGCAGTAATATAGATTTTATATATATTTATATATATGTGCATATATATATATATATATTTATATATATGTGCATATATATATATATATATGTATATATATAATATATGTGTATATAGATATGCATTATTGTACTTTTAAATGTTTTTAAGAAGATTTTTATATCTTCTTAGACTATTGGTGCTGCTTTTGGTGCAAAAACTCTAACAGTTGGGGGAAATAAAGCAGTTACTTTAGGAATATGGGTGAGTTGAGACTTTTTTGTATGAAAATGCTAATTGAGTCACTGGTAAGTTTTTTGTCATATATTTAGCTAATGGGGAGGGTTGCTTTTAATAAGAAGTGCAGGTTTTCAAGGGGCACTCCTAGAAACAGGATTAGAATTATATACATTTGCAAATTAGTTAATATGTTTAATGTTCAATATGCAATTTAGAAATCCTACCAGAAAGTACTTTAAAAATCCCCAGAGAAAAATTGGGGAATCCTGAATAATACAATCTCAAGAGTTCAGTTGTTGGGAACATTGTCTAAGTTTCTAATAGATACTCTTTCATTACATGCTTTAGTATTGGTGTTAATTATCTAATGGCTGTACAGAGAGCAATCTTTAGAACTTAAAGTGATTGGTCAGAATAGTCCATAATAGTTGTCATGTGTTTTAAAAGCCATTTTGTTTTATTATCAGCAAATACCTGTCAATGTATTGTTACCAATACTGTAGTTTGCACTAGAGCTGTAGTGTAGCTATCTATGTATGTATGTTGTAAAATATAACTTTCATGCTCTTACTTGTTGGTATATGAAATATAATTGCTAGGATACTGCTGGCTCTGAACGCTATGAAGCAATGAGTAGAATTTACTACAGGGGTGCAAGTGCAGCTGTTGTTTGTTTTGGTAAGCTCTCCATCTTTATTACTTGAAGACTTCATTCAAATATTTGCCATACTAGTCTATTTCAAGAGTTTTTTTCTCTGAAAACTCAAGATACTCTGTTGTTAGTTGCAAATGCATAAGCATTTCTTTAGAGTTTTATTAGTTCTAATAAAATCATTCATTAACATAGTTATGTTATTATAGAGTTCTGTTTTGGTGCTTTGTGTAGGATAGTTTGAACATTTTGCCACATGCTAATGGAAAAACTACTGGCTTGCATTTCAGATCTGACCGATATGGTGAGCTGGGATAGGGCAAAATTTTGGATACAAGAACTCAAAGTTCATGAGGAGGTATTCTGGTACTTTTTCTCTCTTGATATTCTTATATTTTTAATTAATTTTATTACAAATTTTATATAATTTGTGCCAGATGTGAAGTCATGTTGTAATGTTATGAGCTCTACTTTATCAAAGCCATGGTTTACTGATCTCACCCTATTCAAACTTGTTTTTCACTCTGGCACAATTTTTGGTTTCTTTTTTAACATTCAAGTCAGTGTAATATGGCAGCTGTTCAATATATAATTTTTCAACTTCTGAAATTTTAGAGTTGTAAGATATACCTTTGTGGAACAAAAAAGGATCTTTTAGATCTAAGATCAAGAGGAATTGATCATCATGATGCTGTTGACTATGCTGATTCCATTGAAGCAAAGTTATTTGAAACATCAAGTAAGACAGGTGAAAATGTTGGTAAGTGATTATAGATAGAATCATTTTACTTTGAAAGGCATTCTTGACAATGACTACATGATGCCTCCTCCTAGTTCTAATGTTAATCCTCCTAGTGGTAATGTGCATCGGAAAATAGATGACCACATCTGTTTGTAGTATTTACAAGTCTGGTTAAAACGTGTACATGCTTCCACCATTAGTCAAACTTGTGGTGGCACCAAACCTCAGAAAAACAGTCTTCAAAATATGCACAAATTTGTAATATCAACAAATCAGCCGCAGCAACTATCTGAAAGCTTGTTTATAAGCATGTGATTGTGTGTGTGTGTGGTTTTCGCTACAACAAAATGTAAACATGCAAAAACATACATGCAAAAGGTATGCAATCTAACGAAAATATGAATGAATTATGGTAAGCTTAAACTAAGTAATTAGATATACTTACAAAAGTCCTGAGCATATATAAACGATTGTTGGCGCCATAAAGTCAAAGAATAAATATAACCTACTGCTAGCTCTAATCAATAACACAAAGTGTCTTTTGAAAAATGTTCAAAATTTAAACAATGGTGTCCTTCTCCTGTGCAGCAACAAATCTGCTTCATAGTGCTTATAACTGCTCTATTTCTTGAGAGGTTATAAAGTACTGGGTTCATGCTACTCCTTAACTTTCATTTGTTTTTAAGGGCTCTTAAAATTCCTCACATTTGTGCATTTTGGGAAAAACTCCTTATTTCTAATCAGTTCTTGGGGGAGAGGGTTTTCCGTGGAAAATATATCTAGGAAATGAAATTATTTTTGTTATGAAAAGACAAAAAAATACTCCTTAAAAATTATTTTTAACACTTACAAACTCTTTTAGAAAATCCTTATCTGTTATCTTCTCACAACAGCACAAGCTTTGATACTTACTTCCCTTTAATTTAGCAAATTATCTATATATTGTCCTTCATCCATAGATGAGTTGTTCCAAGCAATTGCTGATGACTTTTATACAATTCCTGTTTTTGAGAATGGTAAGAAATTCCTCATTGCCAGTATTTTCGGTACATGATGTGTCTGTAAAAACTTTAATGTTGATGCATTTTGGATAAGCCTAGTTACTATTTTTTCATTTTTGTATCCTGTAAGTATTTCAAATTAGCAAATCTTGAGATATTTTGCATCTTCCTGAACCATGAGAGTTTTGTGATATTATCCTTATTTATTTTCTAGTCTAGCATATAATTGCATAATTGTCTAAATTTTAATTTTTAATAGAACTGTTTTTGATATTACAGCTTTGAAATATGAAATCATCATTCACACTTTTCTACCCTGTACTTCATGCTGATACTTTTTCTCTTGTATAGCTCCTCACAAGAGAGAGACACTAAATTTAAATCCTGCAAGCATAAACCAAAATCAAAGTAAACAATGCAGTGGATGTGGATCTGCTTTGCCATGGAACTGGAATAAATAGAAATTCTATTATTTTTTCTTCATTTCCATATTTATTTACTTTGTTCTGTTTCAAATTCTCCTTAAATTTTAGAAACTAGTATTCTACTGTGCTTTGTTCTGTTTCAAATTCTCCTTAAATTTTACAAAATAGTATTCTACTGTGCTTGAATTAGTATAACATTCTACTGTAGAACTGAAACCTGACATATTATCAGGTAAAGATTTCAGAGGCAGATCTACACTAAGGACTGCACTTACACCTGCAAATTTGTGCCATTGGTTATTAAAGATTTAGATATCTTTGTGCAAATACTCATTGTATTTAACTTTGAAACCAATTAACACTTCTTTTATCTGTTTGAATGTTCAGTTTTATATTGAAATTGTATGTACTGTTTGACGTATAGTATGACATATAATATAACATTGGAGTGAAGTACAGCTGTTTTTCATAGGTACACTTCTTGTAGCATACTTATATAAAATTTTTCTCTTTGCTGAAATTGCTTTAGCAAGTATTGTTTATATCTGTACATGCTTCTCCTAGTACTCTATGTATTAAACTTTGAACTTTTGGAACTATAAGGCTATGCTATTTAAAGTATTTTGAAATATCTTTGTTGCCATTGCCATTATGCTGCTGGTTTCTTGTGCTTGTTCAAAGAACAGATTTTAATTCATTACGAATTTGAACCTTCTACAAGGAAAAATCTACCAGCAATAGGGTTATCATGATGTTTACATAGCCTATGAGCCTTCTAATTATGGAGGTCTACCAGGAGCATTATAAATTTTAAATACAGACATTTTGAAAAACTAGATATTGCATATTCTTGTCAAAATGCATTTTATAGCCATGGAATTTCAAGTTCAAATCAAATCCTTGAGGCAGAACACATGAAAATAATCTTCTGGCTTTGCCATTGCATGTTCACATGTTTTTTTGAAAAAGCAATGAAATAATATAGATTTAAATGAATTACACAAAACATATAAATTTTAGATATAGATGAAATAATATAAGCATTTATCTACATTGTTATATATTAAATGCAAATGGTCCTTTGGCCTAATGGCATGATTGACGAATGATTTTATATTAAATTCATAAATGACACTGCCCTATTTCAAACAAAAAGTAGACTCTCACTGCTATGAAACAACATGGGAAGGTTCCCAGGGCCAGGTTTATAGGGGTGCATGG
>OLMO02000297.1:13257883-13275439 GCA_900291935.2 Cassiopea xamachana
TTTATGGCAAGGTGTGAGAACGGGTGGGTGGGCTGTCTTTGAAGTGTGATGTCGCATTTTTTAAACAACTCAATATTTAGCACATTTGGCCTCAAAATAGCAAGTATAGCCCTTCTTTGAACAAACTTGCCTTCATTTCAAAAAACAATCTGGCAATCTTACTTTGAGGCAATTTTGGCCATCTCCTCTCCTTCATTTTGACTATTATCAATAAAAAAACATAATAGACACATTATTACGAAAGTAGAAAAACATCCAATTGAAATTCAGAAATTCATAAAGTGACGTCACACATTAGGGGTGGGTAGTTTTTGACTTTGTGACAAAGTGTGACAGGGGTAGGCAAGTGAGTGTCTAAAGATGCCAAAATTTGTGTGACATGATATGTGAATGGCCACTTAACTGTCCAATGTGCATACTTTGCAGCTCGAATTACATAAAGGAAACCAAAACCTTATGTTACAATTGTCTCAAATGTCGCATCACAGTCTGAATCCGATTCTGCATCTTCAACTTCTTTTGGATATTCTCCAGCATTTGCCATTATGGTGCTGGTGTTTTGTGCTCGTTCGACAGGCTTACCTACATCACTATCAGCAAAAGTTTCCTCGTTAAAGCTGAAATGGTACGGAGAAGATAGCGAAGGAATTCTTTCTCTTTCGTTAGGTGGTGGAAGGTTTTCATTTATGTTCTGTTCCTGTTCATCAACGTATCCTTCACCCTTAGACTCGCTAACATATTCCGATGGGTACTCATTCATTGCTGTAAGTCCTTGGGGTTCGCCTTCCATGTACTCTGAAATGTGTCCGTGGTTAATATTTGCTGAATTCTCAGCCCTTTGGAGTTGCTTTTCTAGTTTCTTTCGACGAAAAAGTAGTAGCAAAAACACAAACGACATAAGCAGCAATACAGCAGACACTGCTCCTGCAGTTGTCATTACAATCATGTTGTTGTAAGCGTAAACACTGTCGTTTCCCATAATTACTTCTCAACTCAATAAACGCCGTGTAAACAAATGTCTTCAGCACATGTACTTCCATGCAACTGTCCACTTCCCTTTCGTTATCACGTGACCTTAATGGTTGAGCTTCTTTCAAGCAGGAAGTGCTACCCCCGTCCCTAGCACCTCGTGCATGTTATGGTGTCCCTTGATGCTTGTGTCTCCACCCTTTGAATGCTACCTACATGGGACTAAGGGGGGGATTGCATCCTTATTAGGTCGATTGACAGAGTAAATACATTCGGCAAAGTCCAGGCTATTGTTAAAAATACTATGACAAAAACGGAAGTGATGTCATAAGCGAAATCCCGCGGTTTTCATAGATCGAAATGGAGGCTTTGCCTTGGCAGGCCTAGCCGTTGCGTGTTCTCTATGATGTTAGTCCACTCTACTGACGTTTAGCTGCAACCACTGGTGATTGCCAAGAGTTATTGAGCACGTTTGTGTCTATAGTGCAAGGAAAGGTGAAGTTAACATCCTAGGTCATACTTTTGTGCAGATTTTAGATTGGTATTTTAACCACGGGCTAGTCTCAAGTAATGTAGTTCCCATCATGAAGTGATAATGTTTATTGATATCAATAAACATTCTCACTTCAATATGGCCTTTTTAGAGAATTTGCTAGATAATTGAGAATCTATGTAAATGTATAGATATTCTGCAGAATCGCCAGACAGTATTTGACTCGTGCTTTTCAGAGCAGAATTTTTGATCATGATGTTTCCTTTTGGTGAGGACTCTGCAGTGTTATCTACCATCATCAAATTCGTACTCCCAAATTTATTTGAAGGATGGTACAGTTGTTATTTTAACATGAAGTGGGAGTGTTGCTAAGTTGTATCGTAGTCCATAAGTAATCTAATTTTGTTGGAGGGTACCTATATGCTTTAAAGAGCGCTACTTTTCCTCTGAGCCCCAGAACTGCGAGTGGACAATACAACTTACACTTGTCATATTTTTGATATTACTAACCAACTTTGATATCTATCACAATATCTGCAAGTTTTAAAACATGGTTCAATTATTTGTTTTATTTTCATGTTATGTCAGAAGTAAACATTTGTTTTTATATGTTTTTTCAGTGTTCAGCTGGCAGAACTGAATGGGGGATATTCAGAAGGTCAGTGCTTTATTCACTATGCAGAAGATAGAGGGCAACCATAAAAGATTTCCACATCTTAGGAGAGAGATAGGGTTAGCAACAATGCAGACAAAAGTATACAGGGGGAGGAAGGGCTTTAGCTGTCAATGGACATCCGTTTTCAGTGCACCCTCTGTAAAGAGAGGAGGAAGCATTTAATGGTCATTTTATCATTTTCCTTTGTTAAGGATTGAAAAATAAAAAGGCAAAAGGAAATAAGTACAGTGTGCATAATTTTTTCAGAAAGCTTTTATTTTTTCATTTTTTTGGAGCTCTTTACTTTTCTTCCAACTCGGTGTCCCCACAGACAAGGAGAGGGGGCTGTTAAGCAAAAAGCAGATGGGCATGGACTGGGAAGGAAGGGACTGGGAAGGAAGGGACTGGGGGAAGGGGGTTGACACTTGGCAGAAATGTGCAGACTTATAGATGACCCCATAGGAGAGTCATTGATCCATATACTGAAGTGTCTGGAACACCTTATTATGAATAACATTGTCTTAGGAAGGAAGAGGCCTAGCTTACTTCATATTGACCAAGTCAAAGATTATTTTTATAATTGCTACAGGGTGAGTTCTTGGAGGTGGAATCAAATTGTTATGCTTGGCAAGTTTCTTGAAGCAAATATTGTTTACTGTTTTACTCTGAATCATTGAGATTGTCTATTTGATTTAGTGCTGTTTTATTGATCAGGAGACCCAAAAAGACACAGGAAGTTCAAGTGGATCACTACAACTTGTCAAATCATCTTCTGAGTTGTCTTGTAGCAGTAATTCAGAGCAAACATTGTCTACTAGTGAAGAAGGAGGGAAGAAAGATATTAGTTATTTTGAAAGCCGTTATGTGTCATCTCAGAAGCTTACATCAAGTGAAGGTAAACCAAAGATGCTAAACTAAGTATGTGATATCCCTGTGACACTCAGACCACAAGGGATGATGCCTGGAGAAACTTTTATTACAAATGTAACTATGCAGCTAGAAATTTTAGATCGAAGGATCTAGTCTAGAAAAAAAGCTACACTGAAGATTGAGTAGAGAAGATATACTGTAACTTCTCTATTAAGCCCCTTGGGGGGCTTGTTAATTTCAAGCACTCTAAAGAGGGGCTTATTGGACAGGGGGGCTTATAAGAGAGGGGAGCTTGATAAATTTCTTGAAAATTTACAATAGTTAACTAAATATTTGGTGTTTGAAAATTGAGAACATCTTTCATATTGTTTAGTTTATGCATCATTTGTTCACAGCAGAACAAACAGAATTGAAAAATTGTATAGTAATCATTGATGTAGAACCTTTTTATCCTCAGTAAGTCAGTGAATGACTTTGATTCTTGATAAGATAAGAACTATTGTTTACAGAGCATGATTAAGCTTAGTTTACCTACTTCATTGAACCTTACTTATGCTTGATAGTATTCAATATTGTCTAGGAGTGGGCTTAGTAAATTTCTTGGTCCAGAAAGAGGACTTATTAGAGAGAGGGGCTAAAAAGAGAATGTGTGGTAACTTGACATAGTATTTTTAGATGTAAAAAGCAAAAGAAGACTCGGAGTTTTCATTTTTCTAGTATGTTGAAGTGTATTAGTCTTGTTGCCATTCATACCTCAAGGAAAATTTCACATTTTTCTAGTAGAAAAGGGCAATTTTAATTCTTTTCCTGAAAAGGGCCATGATCTAGACCCCCAGGACCCCCTGTAGTTGCATGCCTTAATTGATAGGCTTAGTTTTCATCCATGTATTGTTTTTATTGTTATGGAATAAACCCTTCAAGAAGTATTACATTTCTTTTCTTTTACAAAAAAGTACTATTATGTTGATATTTCACACAACCTGTATTTTGATGCATTCTTTTTCATTTTGTAAGATAGCAAATCTCTATCTTCCAACTATGCATCAACATCTGACAGCCATCGATCAGTAGTCACGCCAAGCTTCCCATCATCTCCAGAGCAGCAGATCCCATCTGAATTTGTTAGGCCCAGAAAGGTGGCACCAGTTCAAAAGCATGGCTCTTCTACAGAAGGTGACTCAAGTGATATTTCAAAAGAGATATCACCCAAGAAGAGGCAATTGCTACATAAAGTCAAGCTTAGTGAGAGTAGTGGCAGTTCAGACTCTTTTGGGGACAGCCAAGAGCCTTTTCCTCAACAGCATTCCACACCAGTTGAGTTGTCTTCTAGGGAAGTGACACATTTTGATTCACCTGATTTGAAGTCAACTCCAGTAGAAGTGTCTGTTGACTATATCCAACTCAGTGGAGAAAGTGGCAAGTTGACAGCATCTTCATATTCTTTGCCCAATCCACTTCATGCATCGCCTTCTGAAGACCACTTGTCTGAGCCTTGTGATGATGAAAACAGACAGAAAGTATCTTCTGGAAAAGAAAGAGAGCAACAGCAGAATGTGACTGAAAGAAGGCATCCAATAGAACCTTTGCCAAAGTGGGTTGCAGATGAAAAGCAGAAGCAAACGGATTTTGGCAGTATGCAGTTAGTATTCTGTTTTCTTGTTTTTGCTCTTTTCAGTTGTAATGTCTTGTAAAATCTATTGGTAAGAAAGTAAAAAGCAGCAAGTTCAAGCTAAAAGTTGAAATAGGTTTCATAGCACTGATGCAATGATGATTTGTGATAGTGCTAAGTCTGGAAATATATAGAATTACCTACTATACAGCAAGCTCTCTTGCTATATGTTAGTAATGTTTAGCTCTTATAATTTTCAGATCAAGTGAAAGCATAACTTCAGCTGGCACATCATCATCATCAAGCTCTGCAGCTTCTTCACTTGGTGGATCTGTTTTTCAAAATACAAGATTCCCTTCTGTAAGGAATGAAAATGCACTGTTACCAGCTTCTCCAGAGCTTCTTGTTGAAGACTCTCAAGGCAATGATGTTCAAAATGTAGATGAAGAGGACATTGGGGAGAGTTATGTGTATGATATACAGGAATGTCCCCAAAAATTTTGTTCTACATCTGCTGATTTGATTCCTGCTACTGGAACAACTAAGGAAGGCCTTTCTGGTAGAAGTAGTGATAATCATGGTGCATCCATATTGTCACCAAGCCTATTGGAACTATCACCATCATTTGCAGTCTCAAGTAGTGCACAAGCCTCCCAGGGGGTATCGCTTTTACCCTTTGGGAGTCCTTCAGACCTCCAAAGCCAGAAAGAAGAGGAAGCTTTTAAAATCAAGCATTCTTGGGCAATTCATGAGTCTGTTGTTGCTGAAAAACTGGAAAATGAAGCCAGTACCTTGGGAAAGGAGAAGGATTTAGCTGCAGAAAATTATGGAGAAAGCCCTGTATCAAAAGGCATTTGTTCAGATGTTCCTGATTTGGAAAGATCAAACAAAGAGTTAAGTCCTGCCCATACAAGCATGACTAAAGGTAGAAATTCAGATCCAAGTTTTATTTGTCTTTTAGTAGCCTATGCCATTTACCTCTATCTACTGGAACATGCTTGCAGCAATGTAGAAAAGTGCATCACTCAAACTCACATAATTTGGATTGGGCTTATCTGGATTTTAATGTATTCCAGACAGAATTTTCCAAGTCAAACCAATTTGCTATTATACTGTACTAGCATAATTCTCATTATCTGGATCTCACAATCCTGGATAAATGCATAAACTGGACTGCTTAATTCTGTCCATTTAGCACAAGTCCATGCTATTTATTTGCTGTAATCTGGGTCAACAATTCTATAAATCTTTCAATAAGCACAAGTTTGTACTTACCCGAGAAACCCTACCCTTTCATTTTGTCTAATTTACTGGCTTGACTTCTTGCTACAGTAGGGTTTTTTTTTAAATCAAGTTCCACACAAAATGTGCAATTCTAAAAACATTTGTGCAGTTCTAATGAAAAAAGCTATGCAATCCAAAAGTCTCCTATTTAGTGATCCAAGGGTATAAGAAAGTAAATGACAGTAAAAATGGTAGATTTCAGTATGAAACACAACCAGATATGGAATCATTAGAGGTAGTAACATTTATCTAACCCTTTTCACTAAATGCAAGGAGCTCAATCCCACTTGCAATCAGAATTAAATTTTCAGCACAGCATTGCTGGATTTTATGTGCAGTTATAAATTTTTCTGAAATAACCCTGTGCTAAAGGCAAAGAGATCAGCAGCCAGAGAACATATTATTAACAGAATACAATCTTGTAGTCAACATAGGCTTCAAAACGAAAGTCATTTCCTGTAATCAAGGCATATGTGGTTATTATTATTTTGTACATAAGAATTAATTAAATTTGAGCTTGATTTATACAAAAATCAGTGCTGTAGTCATAACATTTTAGGAAATATAAGGCATAAGTTTTATACAAACACTTCATTTCATAGGTTTACTTTTGCCACATAAGTACAAATAATTGGTCAACATTTGCTTCTGTTGGTAGCATAGCAGTGAAGACCAAACATTTTAAGCAGCAAAACAATATTATGCCACATTACTTGGTTTCAGTTTGTAAAATATATTTTAGTTGATAACATTTTAGCTCAGATTTATCATGTTAAATGTGCATCAACCTACAAGTTTCTTTACAAGAAACATGTCTATAAGAAGCATGAGGTTGAAATTAGACAAAATTAAGAAACATTTAAGAAACATTGGCAGGTTGGGTTGTTTTTATCATCAGAAGTTTTGAGCATTTAAGAAGCATTTAAGAAACATTAAAGGCTTGAATTAATGCAATAGTAAGAAACGTTCAGGCTGAAGCCAGAGAGTTGGTTTCATATAAAAAATGTTTATATGAATTGGTCAGTTTCTTTATACTTATCTCTCAAGAAGTGGGTTACTAAAGTTATTACAATCTGGCTCCACTATGCGTTGAACCCAGAACCTCTGGATTTTTAGTTCAAGATCCCCAATCTGAAACACAGTGGAAACAATATTGGTGAAGACAGTTTGTCACTTATAACTAATTGTAAAGTGTCATTGGAGACAGTATTCAAGGCTTCTAGTTTTATTTGCTTTATTTAGATATGGAATTAGAAATGTCTCAGGATTTATTTAATGAGAAGCTGGAGCAAATTGAAACAATTGACTGTGATGAACATCCTGTAGTACAAGATGCTAGTGTGGAAAATAGGGATCAGGATTTTAGACTGTTTTTAAGTCAAACACAAAATGTGGCAACTCCAAACTTGGATCTAGTGCCTTTAGCCACTGAAGCTGCATCAGCCAATCCCGGCTATGTCACCTCACAAACTAGAGAAGAATTGCCTTTGAATGGACAACAGAATAGTTTTGATAACACTTTAGCTACACCAAGCCAGTCGATTCTGTCTAGTGACAGAAAAATGGATTTATCTCTTCCAATGGCGGCATCAGTTAATGCAGAGATGGGAATAAGCCAAGCAGATGGTCTTGATATTCCAAAAGACATTCTCAGCAAAGTAAGTTCAAGTGAACTTTCCTTGTCCAGCCGTGTGCATATATCACCCACTTCTGATGATGGCCCGTTTTGCCCAGTCAAAACGCTTACACCACCATTGAAGAGCGTTACCCTGATCACTGAGCCATCTCAAGATGTGTGTAATAAAAGTATTGTTGACCAAAGTAAGTGATGTTCATCTTATTTAGCAGCTATTGCAGCTCCATTGTACTGTTTTCAACATGGCAGCATGATCGTCCCATAAGGAGCTTTAATCACTTTGTCCGTAGCATCTTTGACATACTTCTCAATAAATTTGCAACCCTGGAGAGTCTTCTTTAAATAAGCGAAACTGGCTGCGAATAAAGTAGTTGCGTATCATTTAGAGGAGTGGCCCATCTAAATTATATAATACAGCTTCCCTTGCTACATTTTAGGACATCACCTCTGTATCTTTGCACACATTAGTGCTTATATGTACGTGAGTGAATGTATGTAGTTGAAATGCAGTAGTTGTTCTTTTTGTGCTCTTTAGGTGAAGAGCCATTAGCTGCTGCACATGTCTCAAGTAGGCAAGGCTCGACGATTTCTTCAAGAACTGTAACAAAGGCGCCAAAGAGAAGCCATCCGGCATCTTCTAATGAAGACGACCCATTTGCTTTCAATGAAGAAGACAGTATGTTGTTTTCACCTTAGTTCATTTGCATTCATGTGTACATGGATATATATTTGCACGTTTGCATGCATGTGAAATTGTCTGCCTGCAGGTATGTGCGAGCAGTGATAGTGATATAAGGTCTAAAGCCTATTTTCAGCACAAAGTGCTGAGTTACTGGACTTATTTGACATCAGCTATGGACTTCATCATTGGTCCCCAACCCCCGTGCGACAGACCGGCGACAGTTTTTGAATCATTTGGTGGCAGGCCACACAAGAAACATAGGCTTTTTTTAATGTATACTTGTACACATCTAATTTTATGAAGCTTTGAGCACACGTACAGATACATATACTAAAGTAGCATAGGCGCCAAATCTTGATTGGCCAGCAAAGGAATCACCATCGAATGGTTGGTTTGGCTTTGATGGTTAATAGTAATTCTCGCAACATTATTGGCAGGAATCTTTCGATGGTGATTCCTTTGTTAGCCAATCAAGATTTGGCGCCTATGCTTACCGCAGTACAAACTTAGCTGAAGAAGGCATGCATATGACCAACTGAAATTTACAGGGTCATTTAACCATTACGTAATGCCAATTTTACCGTTTCTAGACCCTCCCTTTCTCGTAATGTTCCTCCGTCCCATTACCTTTACATGGCCGAAACAGTACTGTATTAAATCAGGGTACCCTCCGTCCCTGTTAGTGGCGTCACGTAACAAACGAATGGTCCTTGCTTATATCACAAAGTTCATCAAGACCGTCGATCACAAACAGGCTTCCCTCAGCACCTCCCAATGTATGGAAAGGTAGGCACAAATCATTACATCATTGCTTCTCTGTTCTGCTGTGCTACCATTTACTGTAGGATATTTATGAATGCTATTCCAGATGCTCCACAATCTAAAACACGAAGAATTGCAATAAAGCCTTCAAAGAAATCTTCCAAGTAGGTGGTTTTTCTGACTTTCCTATACCTTTCCAGCTCTTTGAGGAATATTCCTATATTTTCACCTTTATTGTAGCATGAAAAAGCGGCAACATTCTTTTGACATACTACGTAGTATGCCAAAAGAATGTTGCCGCTTTTTCGTGAAGTAGTAAAGTTCTGTAGTACCAACAGACTATATACGTATGTTCAAATATCACAACTGCCATAGCAAGTGCATCACTACATCCCCCCACAATCTCAGCTTCTTCTATCTTTATAACAGTTTTGAAGCAATATCTTTCCTCCTAGGAATACGTTATAGGGCAATTCCACGATTAAACATCACAATTGTGGAGTTTTCAACTTTTTTGCTTATAGCGAATCACATTGGAATCCCTTTAAGAGGTCTCATGCAGGCTCATGCACCCCATCATTCCCCTAGCCAGTAGACCGATGACAGTAGGGACTTTGAAATTGGTTGACACAGCTTCAAAAACAGTATTTTCTAATTTTCAATTTTTCTGCTACATAGTCAGAACCTGTAATGTCCGTTACACCACGTTTGTCATGTCCGTTACGCAAAGATTTTAAGTTTGCACAAAAATGGAGTGGATTAGAAACAAATAGCCATTACCTTTCACAACTTTCACTTATCTGTAATTCACATTCAGCTAAAATGGCTTGATAGAGTTAGATATTAAGTTGAGTTATCAGTTTGCAACTGTGTACTAACATTTGGTGATATTCTGATGTAATGTCCGCTACAGTCACAAAAATATCAATATATCAAACAGAAAGTATGCAAAGATTTTTAGTTGTTGTGGAAATAAAACTTGATCATATTGAATTAAAATGCATGTAAGTCTGTTTCAAAAGTACCTTATCAATAAATATGAATTTGATGCAAAACATAGCAAATTTCATTGAACTGTCCGTTACATGGAATTGCTATGTTTTGTAAAATGTAAAATGTTCACTAACATTTGTCTTTCCTTTGCATGTAGAGCATTCGAGTTTCACCATAGAAAGGGGCTTTCTTGATTCTGTGTCAACTTTCTGTTTTTCATCGCTCATAGCCTGTTGCAGAATTTGATTGAATTTGTGTTATTGTTTTTTTGTTTCCTTCCTTTGTATTCTGCTTTTTCATCATCCGGTTTCAGAAATACTTTGCAGATGTGTTTTCTATAGACTTTTATGAAATTAGTCAAATTCTTACTGCGATTTCAGGCTGAATACACTGGAGACAAAAGCAGATTCAGAAGGGGAAACCCTTTGTAAGTTAGTGAATCGTATTGTTACTACTAAAGAAGTAATTGTCAAAGAAACAAGACGATTCATTACAGAAGCCCTTTCTATTGATGATTTGGATAATACCGTATACCAACGGACTGAATTTATCGAAAATGGGGTGCCATCGAAGTCATTCTCTGAGGATTGTCACATCGAATCAGTAGAGGTTGTGCCTATCAGCAGTTTGGATTTAAAAAGTGGTGGACAGCAGGTCAAAAGTATGTATCTCTCTTTATCTTTTGCTATAAGCTTTGCGTCTCACAGTGACCATATATGTAAATGTGTCACTGCCCAGGCCCTAAAATATGTTGAGAACCTCAGTTAATTTGCACATGCACATGTAACTGATGAAACAACCATTTGCACCAACTTTCAGAGCAGGCGCGCAGCCAGGCCCCAATAGGGCCCCCGTTTTCTTTTTCTCCTATGGTAAGAAATAGCAGTAAGAATCATTGGTCTTCAGAACATCGATATTAGTAGTAGTATTTATTATTGTAGTATAGAGCAGCTGTGGCCTAGCAGTAATGCACTTGACTCAGACCAACACGGTCCTGAGTTCGAGGCCCACCGCAGGTCATTGGTGATGTCAGGAAGGGCATCCGGTCCTAAATGCTCAAGCCAGAACTAAAGTCTTCTCAGAGGCACCCTCCAAGCCCCAAGGAATTGGGGGAAACGGAGGTAAAATCGCAAGATTTATTATTGTAGTATATATTAGTAGACCTGTCACAGTATTTCCCCCATTTATGGATCTGTACAGTATTCGAAGGCCGTATCTTTTTTATAAAGCTTTAGTGTGCCCTTTTTCATTGATTGGACCCCTGCCTTCACAAATGCGTAATTGCACGTCTGAAGAGTATGATAAATCTCATGACCGTAGGCAGTTATCTGGATTCTAATGGGAGGTACATGAATTACTTTGTAGAACACTTTGATGTAGAGACTCAGCGAAATTTTGGCTCCCTGCCCTTCACTCTAAACAGATGTGTAGATTTTGGAGTATTGTTGGTTTTAAGCTGGCATTAGCTGCCTCTTTAGAGCCTAAAGTAAGCTATAGATCTCAGAAAATAGTGAAAATTTTGCCCTGTGTTTGTCCGTAGCACTTGTAGGGTTCATGATGGGAACCCCTAATGCTAAACAGCAAGAGCAGATCAGAGAGGCACCATATAGTGACATTTAATTAAGACATTGAATGATTTCGTTAGTTGACAACCGTCAATCCTAGTTCTCTTGTCTGTTTTATGTATCTATCGTTTCTAGTCAGTTGTTAGTTGTTGTTCGTAGGTGTCGTTTACAGTTCAGTTCTTTTAAGTATAAAAGTTATGTTCAAGTAAAGCATCGATACGTGAACCGAACCTGCAACACATGGGACAGCCTTGGCCCATGCGGAAACACAAATTACACACTTGCCAAGTAGTTCAGCTTCTTGATACTAATAACATAGTCTAAACATTAATGTTAGGCACCACCTCATAACTATTAGATACAGATTGGATTGCTAGTGTGCAGCGTGCCACCTGTACAATATTTGCAAAGCCCACTGGTACAAGTATGGCAGTTACGTTAATTTAAATGTAGGCGTTGGCAGAAGGTGTTGGAATGGGTGGACTGGAAGGCCTAAAGCTATTTTACATCATATCTGAAGGTCCCAGAAGAATGAGTGTAGTGGGCATTTGACTGGTTTGCCCAAACAGCTAGTCCACCCTTGGACTTGAAAAAAGGCTTAGCGAGGATATTCAATCCCCAAACGTTACACAGTAGCAAAAGAATTTTCCATTTCGTGAGCCATGGCTGTGATTTCTGTTTCATTTTAGAAAAGAAGACGCCACCAAAAAGGAAAATAGCAAGAGTGAGGGGATCTACCAAGGGAAATGACGAATGGTTAGAAGATGAAAAGCTTGTTGCTTTTGAAGCAACTGAGACAAGGTCAAGAAGTAACTCAAATAGAAAGACCCGGAGTAGCAAAGTTGGTGCTTTTCCCATCGATGTGGGAATGCATGGGCTAGGGAAGTGGTTAGACAATCGGTATTACCCGGGGGAAGTCATTGAAGTGCCAAAGCAAGGAAGGTTTGTGTTCTGGTTTAAGGAAGAGTTATTCTCTCTTTAGTTCCAACACCACCATCTACCGTATGCTTAATATATATATATATATATATATATATATATATATATATATATATATATATATATATATATATATATATATATATATATATATATATATATATATATATATATATATATATATATATATATATATATATATATATATATTTATATATATATATATATATGTTTATGTATATAATGTATGTATAGCGTTTGCAATACAGTTGTATGTTAGCGATTTAGTAAGTGGAAGTCAAGAATTTGATAAAGCTGAATAGGCAATCTAGTTGTTTGATTTTCGTGTCTGTTCCAATATCTTGCTCTTCATTGCAATGGACCAATGCTGTTTTTCATAGGTACAAGGTACGATTTCACGACGGGAGAGAACTCGTGTTAGATGCGAATTTTATAATACCTCAGCACACGATCCAACCTGGTCAGTCTGTTTGTGCTCGAGACAGTAAAGATGGTTACTATTATCGAGGTACTATACATAGCATAGACAAGTAAGCACTCGTTCTTTCTTTCCTAGCTTTTCTTGTCAATGGTAAAGCATGCTACAAAGAGCAAAATGCAGCTTTATATACATATATATGAATATATACAATCTCTGCCAAAAGTACTTGGAACACCAATCAATTAATCCATGGTATTTGATAATTATAATATTTTTTGTGTGTGTCGAACGAGTGAAACCCCCTCCCCCCTGAAACAATGTTGAATTAAGAGTGTATTTGCCAGAGACTAATCTCCAAGTATAGCGACATTTTTTGTGCATTATGACCATGTTTACAACAACATTGTTTTGAGGGGGAGGGAGCGCTACTACTAAATGAGCAACAGAAATAGTGCAAGTGTTCCAAGACTTTTGGCAGAGATTGTCTGAAAAAGATTTTTAAAACAATGAGGTTCTGAGAATCAAAACTTAAGGAACTAAGGTTTTTCATAGAGCTGATTTCGATGGTAGTAATAAAAATTACATATGTTGAATGGAAAGTGTTAATTTGGAGGGGGGATGGGTACACGTCTGCTCCTACTAGTTGATTGATGATTGTCTACTTCAATACTTTGAATTTCCTAAGTTTTTCAATATAATAGAACTAGATACTACAGGAAGAAACACAATATTGCCTTTAAAGTTAGAAGATATGTTGCAAAACGATCTAAATTGAATTTCAGTTGATACATAGGGGAGTAATCTCAAGAATGCATTAAAAAACGTCACAATTAAATCGAATATATTGATCGAACAAAGAACGAGGGAAGCGATAATAGAAGTAAGAACCAGTAAGTTTCTAATTGGCATATTATACTTTCGGTGATGCATGCTTGTTAGTAGTATGGAGTAGTGATGCTAAAATGAACTAATGTTTGGTTGGAAAGCAAACTAAATCAGTAATTATGGTATTTCGCCGAAGAATTAGTGCAAAATTAAGAGCGTATATTGGTTACCTTCGAAGAGAATCATCCTTGTCCTATCGGGAAATTGCTCGGCGTTGCGGTATTTCACCATCGAGTGCTGTACGGATATTCCAGGAAGGGTTTCTTAGTCAAGATACCAAGAAAAAAATCGGCCGGCCACCAGTTATGAGCAGGAAAGATAAGGCAAGGTTTATCAGAACATTTCAGAAATTGAGAGATGAGAACCCAAATGTTAGAGTCATGGATGTCGCGAAAGAGTGTGACATTAGGAATGTTAGCTACAGAACCCTTGTGCGTACGTTAAATGATGCTGGGTACCGGTGGCTGACTTCTAGAAGAAAAGGCCTACTTTCGGCTGGTGACAGAAAGCAGAGGGTGCAATATGCTAGAGCCGCTCTGCGAAACTATGATAGAGATTTCTGGATAGACGACGTTCTTCTCTATCTCGATGGTGTTTCATTTAGGCACAATCATAGACCTTACCAGGATGCTCTATGTGCAGGGGGGAAAATATGGAGAAAAAGTGAGGAAGGTCTGAAGTATACCAGTAAAGGTTCGAAGAATCTACCAGGGGGTCGTACTTTGCACCTTTTGGTGGGAATATGCCATTCAAGAGGGGTCGTTATTGCAGAGGAATACGAGAAGCTGACTGGATCTTGGTTTGCCCAGTTTGTTTACAGAACATTACAGCAAGCATTGATGGATTGTGCCATGGTAAAAAATAAGGAACACTTGTTGTTTGTTATGGACAACGATCCTAGTCAAAGAAGTTCAAAAGCAAATGAGGCATTGCACGAGATTGGAGCTGATCTAGTAGAAATACCACCAAGGTCACCAGATCTGAATCCTATAGAGAACATATTTCATAGTGTTAAGCGTAGTCTAAGAGAAGGGGCATTGAGACAGAGGATAATTAGGGAGGATTTTCAATCATTTAAGCAGCGCGTTTTGGATACTTTGTTCCATTGCGATACATGTATTATAAATCGTACTATAGAGACAATGAATGATCGCTTACAGAGTATAGTTAAGAATGGTGGTTATAGAACTAAGTACTGAATCGATATGAACAAATGAAGGGACGCCGAGATACTTGTAAGGCCCTGGGGCAAAAAGGGATGAGGCCCCCTGAGAGCACAGCGAGCAGAAAAACTTAGGTCTGTAAACAATAAATAAATCATGGGGAAACTGCAACAGGTATTAGGTTATGGAGCCCCTAGATCTTACGCCACTGTGGCTCTGAGATCACGAGGCCCCGGGGCACTTGCCCCCTTTGCTCCCCCCTCTCGGCGGCTCTTCAAACATACATAAATGAGTATAAATCCTTTCTATCAGTTACCTAGGTTTTAGTAGCTAGGAAATGCTACGAAATACCAATGCTACCGTGATTGAATTGAATTCTTATAGCACGAACATGTTCCAACGATTAACCATAACGGTTTACCATTGCCTAATCGTTCATAGAAAGAACAGGGAAATACACTTTATCTTTATAACTATTCAAAAAGGGGTACGTGGAGGCATACTACAAGTTCGCCTAGTTACAGCTAATTCTGGTGTACGCCTGTTGAAAAATCCAGGGAAGTTTAACGAAAAACCACTTTTCAAGAAATGAAATCCATTCTATTCATTTTGATATGCGCAAAATGGTAAACCGTGGCCTAATTATCGATTTTACTAAGCTATTAGTAAAGCCTGTATACTTTTCTCCTTTTCTCGAGTCTGTTCTTAGCCTATTACCTCTTTTAGCAACGTTACTGTCTTGAATACTTATAATAATGCAACGGGAGAAGGAAAAAACAGAAAGGTAACTCGTGGCCAAACTGCACTCTGTTACCATTACACTAGCATTGCAGGTTTCTGTTGCCATGGAGTTAACATTAATCAATCAAAAAGTGACATTTTTAACTGTCTCATCTAAAGTATGTGTCAACAATAGCTTAGCAAAACAATGACCACACGGGTTCACGATCTTTTGTTCTTGCAAACTAAACTGATGCGTGAAATGAAAGAATCGCCACCGGACATCCATCATTTCAGTTTCACGATAATCTATTATAGAGCTCTTTACAAAAGATATGGGTGCTTTTCCTGTGGCAAACACTGGGGTATCGCGGGAAAATTCAATATCTTTACTGTAGCTCGTTTTTGGTGCAGCGAAATGCACGACATGGCCTTCCAGTAGTAATAGCATATCGCTCCACGGAAGTATGAGGGGTGACCACCTGAAGTCATTTAGAAAAATGACTTCTTTGTCTTCAACCCCAAGCCATGCATACGAGCAACAAGCTGGCGAAAGGAAGGTGTTGAATATGACCCTCAATGGATCGAGAATAAATGTTTTCCCACAGTTTGCAGGGCCAGTAATATATATATTACGACCCTTACCTCGACCTAATGCTAGCAGCGCAACAACGGCATCTGCGAAAAGCACCCTCTCAATTCCATTTTTTTGTAGAATCTCCAGTGCACATTCTAGCCATTGACCATTGCAAATGCACATGGCAGTAAGCTGCTCTCGTAAAATTTCTAGTCTTGTTTGTGCTGCCCGCTCCTGCTTCTCCTTGGCCGTCTGCATTTCCCAAACAAGATGAAGGAGGTCATTAACTTTCTTATCACCCCTATTCAATACGAATTCATACAGTCCTTTATCACCCTTGTCGAATGCAGATTTCGCAAATGCCAGTAGATCTATTCTAGAACGAAGCTTGTTTTTCACAATGACATTGCTAACGTCAAGGTTAGAAAGTCGCTTGACTTTAGGCTTTTTGGACTGACGCGATGCGTTTTTCTTAGTGGCATTTGCTGTTTTTGGCAAGTCGATTTTTTTGGGGTGGTTATCACTAGTGATATACCCCTTGTCCTGCTTCGTAACATATGTAAACGCGGAATGGTAACCACCATGGCCAGAAAAGTTAAGAACAATGCCATGTCTCTCCTTTATACAATTTTTTACTTTTAGCCAACGCTGCAATTTGCTTAGCAAGACGCACATATGGAAATGATGCGCGCCATTCTCGTGCTGCTCCATACAACATGCCCACTGAACAACTGTTACATCTTTACAAATATTTTCAAATACCTTAGTTACAAGACTGGAAAACTTGTCCCGATCATAAATTTCAGTATTGGCATTACTGTACGTAATCAAGTATACTTTCCTAACGGCTCTAGTACCAATCTCTTCGCAACTGCTGGAAACAATCGAATCTCCCATTGTAGCTTTTCAACTGGAGAACTCTCAAAACTCACACTACCCCTTTGACTCAACGGTCAATTCAAATAGCTTAATTCAAATAAATTATACTCCTTCTCAGGGTAGACTATGCTGTATGAAGCATTAGCAGGGGGCATAACGGATGACGGTGTGATACATGATTTTTTCATGGTGGATGTAATAGACATAGCATATGATGCTATGCTCACCGCCTATATCATGAGAGTTATGAAGCTAAAACCATCACCAATGACTTCAGCGCCATGGAAAACCCTATAACCTATATATATATCATAGTGGAATTGCGTCTGCTTCCATATCGACCTCAGACAATCTCTGCCAAAAGTACTTGGAACACCAATCAATTAATCCATGGTATTTGATAATTATAATATTTTTTGTGTGTGTCGAACGA
>OLMO02000297.1:13308641-13322470 GCA_900291935.2 Cassiopea xamachana
TTTGGGTGCATGTTGCCAATAATTACCAAACCCTACACTTCCACAAAATAAACTTATGATTGAGTTTAAAAGTTAATGATAATCTTGAGATAAAAGCAGCTATAGAGTGTGAAACACTGTGGAGTTTTATCTACTTTCTTAGTGTTTGGTGTTTTCATGAATGTACTGTTATTTTTGGGCCACTTTTAGGTTGAGATTGTGAAACTGAAGCTGAACAAAGACAGAAAGAAGATCCTTGACAGAAAAGCTAAGGCCAAATTGGCAGATAAAGCCAAAGGCAAGCACAGAGAAGAGGAAGTTGCAATGGCTACTTCATAAGGTAGAAAATACTCAATCTGTATACTGCTCATTATGGATTGATAATTGATTTATGTTCAATACTTGCAGTTTAGGAGATTTGTTCCCAAAATCATAGTTTATTGATGATAAGGAGCATCAAATTTCCATGTATTTTATAGTTCATGTGAAAGATATATGGAACATCCTCTATGCCAGGCTGTTGCACTACTACTATACCTACTACTATAATAGGTTTTTACTCAAAGGGCTGCTGTCTCTCATCAACTAGTCTGTCTTTTGAAAGGGCTCCTGCTTTATGGAATTCCTGCATACCAATATTATAATATCTTTTTGCTTGCTTTAAATTTTCTCTTTCTTACTAAATTTTGATTTAAATTATATATTTATATAGTCTGTTGTTATTTAAAATTTGTATTTTGGAATTTTAAAAATGAAATGAACTTGAAATTTTGGCTACATTCTTTGTAGTGCATGGGGAATTTATACCCTGCACCTTTTTCACTTTCACCTGCACATGGGCCATAATTGATGAAAGCCCTATTTGTAGTGCCACTTTGATTGTTTCCATCCACTCATGTGCCATAATTTGGTGAAAACTCATAACATTGTACATGCTAGAATGGCTTTCCCCATGCAGAAATTAAGGAATGCAAACTGGCCTTTATAAAGAGGCCTTCATGTTTAAGTAGATGAAGTGGAGCCATTCTTTACATGAAATGCCTCTCCTAAGCTTTCAACATCACAGTTATGGTGCCTGTGTAGTAGTCTCTTCAACAGTATGCTCTGCTATGAATTTTTGTTACTATGTGAAATGCCATGCAATGTATTGTAAGAAGTGTTCTACAAAAATCAAATTTATTGTGTTTTTAAAGATCAGTTTATAGAGCTTACAATTGGAATTAAACCATTGACTAAAGTAGAATCTCTTTCCCTGTTATTTGGTGTAGTTTTTGAAAACAAATTTCCATCATCTAAATGTGTCTCAAACTTGTTTATTTGTGTTTATGTGAGTAATAAGTTTCTATGACTCTCACTAACTCATTTGCATTGGTATATAGCAATGTTTTAATATTCTCTATTGAAGCACACCAACTTGGCAATTCTAATCAACTGAGCACAGAAGTTAATACACCCTCTGATTGGAGGGAGATCAAGGCATTGTTTTGAAACAATGAGCCTTACTAACAGCCCTGAACCTGTACACCAGATACCTAATCTACTTTCTGTGCAGTGGTTCATAGTAGGGGTTGATTCATTCAAAAGAACTCTTGACCTGCTTTTGCTCAGCTTCCTTCTGTCCTTTTGTACATGCTTTGTTAGCCCTTAAGTGTCATGTTTATGCAGACTGCTTGCATATACTCATCCTTGTTCAGCACGACTTGTTATTGATTTTTGAATACTTTACATCTTTTTTGCAGGTATTGCCTCTGGTGTTCACTGTTCGATTTATCAAAATTTGAAATTGTACATGATAGAAAATGGCTATGCCTTACAAATGTGTTTTTGTTTGTCTCATTTCTCATTAAAGTCTTGTTAGATTAGATCATTCAAAAGCTATTAAGCATGCCTGCTAAATATGGACATCATTCAAATAAAAAAGCTCTCCATTCCAATGAAGAATGGCAGAGAGGAATCCAAAATATATTAGCATCCATATCCAGTGGAGTACAAATATTCTTTTTCGTAAACATCATTTCCAAATGTGAGATTGTTGTGAAATTGAAAAGTGATGAGGGAGGAGGTGTATTGTAGCCTTCCATGGTGTATTTGCTATGGTAAGCAGGTAGTTCTCTGAAACTTGAAGAAGTCTGAGTGGATGGATGCATGGTGAACTAGGATATCAAATGGCTATGCCTTGCTTATTGCTTAATTGTTGAAGTTAACTGCACCACAATAAGTAATTGTAATGAGCTGTCTAAGTTACAAATGGGCAACTAGTTTGGAATTAAGGCAATGTCCATCAATACTGATGGCAATAATACAACTTAAGAACGGGTAAAACATATTTTTATAACATGATTCCATCACCGTGAAGGCCACAAAATACCCTTTGAGGGCCATAGACTGCCCACGCTTCATCGAAGGCAATGATTGCTCTGAGGTTTGTGTAATCAAATCGAGGCTGAATTTGGCGGGCGATTTTCTCACACTGGGTAAAGCTTGACCACCTGCATGAAAATGGACTTGTCTGAATTTAACAATAGTAATTTAGATACTTGCTTGATACAATCAGATGTTCCTGAGAGTGCAAAGTCAAAACCATGTTGTATGGGCATCGATGAAGCTGGAAGAGGGCCTGTGCTGGGTGAGATCTTCATAGCTTTTTATGTGCTTTTCCCAGTCTAAATATTTCTACTTTAACATAAAGATATATAATTTATTGGGGTTGGGTCACTTATAGGGGAAGAGGTACAAAAGTGTTAGCGCCCATAAAGTGTATTTTGCCATCTTTTATTGCTATTTGTTAACTTTCAACATGCTAAGCAATTTCTACTAGCTACCAATCATGGTATATTACGTTAGGCTAGCTCCTTATGAAAGAATCTTCCAGTTATCCTAGATGCCATCTAGGACAACTGAAGATTCTTTCACAAGGAGCTGGCTTTAAGAAATATGCCATGTTTGGTAGCTAGTAGAATTTGCTTAGCATGCTAAGATGGTCAATCAGTTTCACATACTATAGTTTTTCATCCTGTTTTCATTAATCTAGATCATTGTGCTCATTTTATGACATATGGGCCATTTTTGTGGTTTGCCTCCACAACTTTTCCAGAATTTAGTAGAAAAAGTTAAAATAAAAATCTGAGAAATGGAGCTCAGTTATCCCATTGCCCTCAAAATGTTTATTTGCAGGCCCTCTTGTTTATGGAATATGCTATTGTCCAATTGAAGACAGTGAAAGACTTGCAGGAATGGGATTTGCAGGTAAATAGCTTTCTATGTCACAAGTTAAATTCCTTAAGCTTCTATTTATGTCCTTTGTTCTGAGGGGTAAATCACTACCTGAAAAGGTGTATAAGATTTTTTGATTTCAAGAAATCATGTGATATTTTCATGATTTCTGTGATTTTTCTGTGATTTCGAGCAAGGCATACAAAAAGAATTCAATGATTTGCCCCTCACTTTGTTCCATGCCAGCAAGTTATAAGGTTGACTCCAGATTGGAATCTTTGCCTTGTGTAGGGGATTTCTCTCTCCCTAAAGCACATCAGCTGTCAGCCACAGTTGCAACCACACAGAGATTATTCTAGATGCTCAAAAATCTTCTATCAAGACAATTCTAAACTTTAATTCTATACAAGCTACTTGCATCTGCACAATTTATAGGATACAAAGCAAATCCTTTGCACATTATCAAAAGTTCCTAATATGGGATAGAATTTAGCTATGCCTAGCATTATGAATCACTCTGGAAGTTTGATACATGTTTATTATGTCTAATCAAGTTTAATTGCAGCATTTATTTACTTTAAAAATAGTTAGCAAAAGCTAGCTCCTTCTACTTGTATAACTATGCTTTGATACATATTAATGGTATCTATTGTTAAAAGTTAAAATTAGTAATAGTCTCAGTGCTGTATTTTAGACTCCAAAACTCTCAGTGAAGATGCCCGTGAAGAGCTGTTTGATAAGATAGACAATAACAAGGATTTTATTGGCTGGATGATTGATATTATTCCACCAACTTTCATTTCAAACAAAATGCTTCAAAGGTATGCATGTAGGCCTATACCAAGGTGTTTTTAAATGTCGAAAATTCTGTCTAAGATTCTATCTAAAAGCTACATATAGATGTGTGGATACAGCTGTGTTTTCAAGTGAATAACTTATCCTCCTTGGAAAGAAATACTTCTTTGCTTTTGAATTATATACTTTATGGGTGCATATGTACAATATGCATTTTAAGTGAACAAATATGCTTCTTTCTTTACTTATTTACTTACTGAAGTGCCATTTATATGTATATATTTATTTATTTTATAAATAGAAACTTATATGAAGTTACTGTTCATGGGGAATAGAATATTGTTTCTTTTGTTTCTGTGGGATTCCCTCATCAGAGCCAATATGCTTCAAGATAGATTTTTGCCACTATATCTGCCTTGAATCATCATCAATAATGAAAATTTCTCCATTCACAGAAGCAAATACAGTTTAAATGCTATTTCACATGACTCTGCAATTGGCTTGGTGAAGCAGGTATTAGAGAAAGGTGCAAACATACAAGAGGTAAGATATGGTAATAGTAAGCTCTTGCAAAATTGCACATGGACATTAGGGTTGTCACAGTAAAGCAGTGAGAAATAGGATGGTAGAATGTATCATATATCAGGCTGTTTTTCAGCATTCAGATTAAGTGTACCAGTAAACACTTCAGATATATTCCCTAATGCTGCTGTCCCTCTTGAAATCAAAGATTTGTGTATCTTCTGAGATGTCTTGTGGAATTTCATTGTCTATAGGTACCAATGCCTTTGTAGTAGTTTCTCCAACAATATTATGTGTATAAGTTCAATAGCAAGTCAAGAGTAGCACTGTATTCATTATAGCCATATACAGGGACATTGAAGGTCATAATGTGCAATTTCATCCAGTTTGTCATTTTCTCCCTTTTACAAGTTGACAATGGTGCTCTTGAGGCTGTCTTTTTGTGTATCTAAGAGATAGCTATGAACAGTGGCATGGCCACATGGAGTATGGGGGCAAATGCCCCCACTTTTTTCAAGATGGTGTTCAGGATTTCTTGAAAATCAATGAGAAAATAATTTGGGGGGTGGGTAGTAGCAAATCTTCAGAGAAATGGAAGTGTGGCCAAACCATATTCATTTATGCTGCCACTTTTGTAACCTAGCCCTGGTTATAAATGTTGCCATTTTTCAGTGAAGGTGAGTGAACAATGTTTTGTTAGTGTATAGTATACCTTTGTGTGCAAAATGTGTAATTTTTGTTTCTTCTAAATACTGTGTAATTATTGTAAATTTTGCATACAAAGTCTGCCAAATGCAAGTTACCTAATTATAACAGGATTTGTATTCTTAAATATTACATAAATATCAGACATTTCTATGGCAGTAGTGTCATCTTAGAACTGTGAGAAGGGGGCTGTGTTGTAGGGAACATGCGAATCATGTCTTTTCTGTACCCATTTTTGCGTGTATGACAATGTTGTGCTCATCAAGCCAGTGCCTATGAAAGTATTAAAAGAAGGAGAAAGCAGATATAGGGCTATAGCATTCTTCTTTTGATAGAAGTGTGCCTTTCCTGTCTTCTCAATTAGCAAATTCATAGTTATGAACTTATCCAGTCTAAAAGATGTTGATGAAGGGGGCCTGAGCCCCCCCTCCCCCAAGAAAACCTTTCATAAATTTAACAAAGAGAGCTGAGCCTCCCTCTATGACACCCCTATTCTATGGCTAATGATGTTTTTATTAGTTGACCTTTTGGCTAAGTCCCTATCATTATTGGCGAAATAGTTGGGTCAGCTGTCTTATTCTATTCTCTTTAGCTGTATGTTGATACCGTCGGAGATGCTTCAAAGTATGAGGCTAAACTTAGTGATATATTCCCAAATATCAAAGTCACAGTGACTCCTAAAGCAGATGCAAAGTTTCCTATTGTTAGTGCTGCTAGTATCTGTGCAAAGGTTGGTTGATTTTATTTTTTTTGCATATAGTACTTATCTAACAATAGAAAAATAGCAGGAAAATCAATGTATACTTTAGGGTGCAAATTAGGCTGATTTGAGGGTGCCGCTTTCCTAACGGGTTATCAGTTGACCCATTCTTAGGCAAGGGTCTGTCCATTACATCAGGGATATAACTTCAGTATATTTGGGGGGGGTGGAGTGTATCAGAGCTTTTCCCTGTGAAAATTTTCTATGATGTTATTTAATCAGTAGCTACACAAATGATCCTGGCTCCAGTAAGTTGCCCTGCAAAAATACATTGTACAACTGTTTTTGCAATGCAAAATTGTAAATTTCCATGATTGAGGGTGACTAATCTCCCATAACCTCCTTAAGGTTCATCCCTGCATGAAAACTTATGGAAATGTTCTTGCAATGCAAGCATAGAAAGGACCAGAATGAAAATCTAACCAGAACTGAGACACATAGCTGCATGAGGCATGTAGTGGTTGAACCCCACAATATAAAAGAACTGGCATGCCTCCCAGCAGAATTTTTGACCTGAATGTTAGAAACTCAGGCTAAATTCGTACCCTCCCTGAAGTGATGTTAAAGATAGGTTTTGCCCCTCGTGGACACGATGTTCCTTTTGATGTCATTTTGGTGTCTGATAATTAGCAGAATATGTACAAGAAAATAGTAATCTACAAAGATGAAAAACAGCTAGTTATATTTCTCGGCATCGCAGTCTGTCTTTCGACAACGTGGTGGCCGCTAGGGCAGGTTTTACTGTATCCCCAACCAATCAGGGGACAGCCAAGTGGGTTTTGGGAAGAGTGTATCACACCCTCCAACTTTTCACTAATTAGCAAATTGATGGCATTTTTCATAGCTTTTTGCCTCCGCCCCTGCAACCAATGGTTTAATTTCGACCCCTAAACTTGTTAGTAGTGTTCTGCGGTCATGATTTTTGATTAATTGAGGCATCTTCCCCATACCCCCTAATCTGCGCCCATTGTCTGCAATTATGCTCCCTTTATTTCGTGCTGTTTTCACAGATTGTGGTACGCATGGTTTATTGAGTCAGAAAATACTGTTTTTCGGTGTTTTGCTGCATAGACTTCTTTCACATTCTACCCCAAGGAATACGAGTTTACATGCAGTGAAGTATAACAGTTTACACGCTTTTATATAAGAAACCACTTTATAAGCAACCTAGTACTAGACAGACTATAATTTAAGGAACTCTTAGAACTACAAGGAAAGAGCTAAGAAATTGTAGACAAATAGCAGTTTGAATTCTTTACCTGGTTCAAAGTAAAGCTGTACCAAAACAATGTGAATATGAAATTGCTTTAGAATTTAACTCGCATTGACGCACTTTGTTTGTTATAAGGCAAATAGTTTGCTACATTGACGTTCTGCGTATGCTTTCGCAGGAGCTTAATCAATTTTCACAGCAATTTAGCTAAATTAAGAAACTTTTAGATCTAAAATGTGGCCAAAAATTAGGAAGCTGTTAGTACTGGGCCTTGAGCTAGGTGTCTTACAAAAAATGCGTGTATGTGAATTATTTAAAGGAAAGACTCTTTCCCTTGCATGATAAATTTTTTTTCTTTTCAAAGGTTGCTAGAGATAGAGCATTGAAGAACTGGAAGTTTCTTGAAAATAACATCAGTCAAGATTATGGGTCAGGGTATCCAAGTGGTAAGTTCTAAAACAATCTGTATATTCATTTATACTTACCAAATTATTTGCCCTTGCACTTTTGTTTGTCTTTTGTGAGGAGCTCAGATCTTTAGATAGGTTCAGGGCAGTTTATTAGAGAAAAAGAAAGGGTATTAATATAGATTACAAAATTTTTATTCTCAAGCATTCCGTACGTTTTGGATACATTGAGACAACCAGGTCAGTACTTGAGATCATAATCGTAGGAGACGGAGTGGCAGGGGGGTTGCAGCCCCTTTATTTGCACAGAAATCTGCTATTTTCGGGCAATTTTTCTGAAAGAGCAATAGGAAATTCGGGCAGCTTTTGTGACTGCTCTCCATATCGCCTTACAAACTCGGACAGAAATTTTACCGCCCCCTAAATTTGATGTCCTCCTATGCCTATGCTTGAAACAGAACATATTAGTTTTGTTTTTACTTCACTCTAACTTTCAAAATATTCTACTTTGCTATTTGCTTCCGATTGTTGTGGCAAAGGGCTTTATGAGGAAAGTGAAGTATCGGACAAGTTGTTCTTTGCAAGTGATTACTACCAGTTCGATTGACCACCTCTGGAAACTAGGTGTTTTTCTTTTTTGGTTAGCACCTGCAGCTGTCATTGTGATGGGCAGTTTCGCACTTTTGTATTCGTTTGCTTACGAAATGTGCGGAATTGGAAAGAAGATCCTATCACCCTTGTGGTTTTTGCTATGCGTATCTCTTCCTACCCTGTTTATTGCCTAAACGTATTCCCGTAAATGTCAGGATTCGTTGGCCTTAGAATCCATTCATGATTTCAATCATGGCGATGTTTTCAAATCTAGGATTAGAGATTTAAGTCGCTTATTAATAATATTCGTAATTATTTAGTTTGCTACCTTACATCTTTCTTATGATTTGTTTGTCCCATGTGTACCCTTTTGCTTCTTTTCTTTATTTTTAACGGCTGTAACGAGCACGTACTTATATTGCTGATTCCAATCAGGACCTCGGCCAAACAGGGGCGTCAATTCGATAAATTTTTAGGGGGCGTCAGAGTTTGCCCTGCGACAATTTTTGTCTGTTACCTTTTGTTTTGGTAATAGTAGTTGAATGGTAGAAGTGAACGCAGAGCGTAAGAGACCTAAATATCAATCCCTTATGGAAACTCTTAGATCCAAATATACAGATGTTAAGTTTGACAATCTTAAATAGTAGAATTAAAATGTATGAACAGGTTAAACCATTGGTAATTAGCACCCGCAGAACAAGACTTTAGAAAGTGGGTGTGACGGTATGATCTATGTAAGTTAGACTGAGGTTCGCCACCAACTCAACTCTGTTGCCAATCAACGAGAATTTTATATTTTATTGTACAATGTGCTAAGAATTAGAGATCTCAATCCAGACTAAATATTGTTACTGTTGCTTGGTAGATAAGCCCATGCAGCTGCAATTTTTCTTCTTTAAGCACTTCTCAGCTACTTGTGAAACATATTCTGATTGGCTTAGGACTTTTTTATTGCATGAACGTGAAGGTTCTTTGTCAAGCATTGATTTTTTTCATCATGAGTTCCACTGTGGTATGCAATGGAGATAAGATATTCTACTTTCCTTGAAAGTTATCCTGTAAGAAAGCGTTTCGATTTTGTTTCTGTGTTAGTAAGACCTTCTAAAGAAGCTTCCTCTAAATGCACCTCGAAGCAAGCAGTTCAGTGGCCTAACGGTGACAATCGTGGCCCTTAGGACTTTAGTAAGATTGGAATCTCATCTCACTTACACATCATATGATTCAAAAGAAGCTTTTCTCTTGAAAATCTATGAGGGGCCCCCTTCCTGCCTCAAAAGATTGGGGCCCTTAGAAGATTTCTAACCCCTAAGGGGTCCTTAAGAAGTCCAAAGGGCCCCAATTGTCTCCACTACACCACTAGACTGCTTAGGACAACCTATGTCGGTTATACTACTGAAGCAGTTTCCAGCATTGCGAATCTCACTATACCGCAAAACCCGGAATATAAGCCCTTGCTAATATAAGCCTCCCGGAATATAAGCGCAGTGTTCACATTTGGGATTGTGTGTGTTTGTAGTTAGGATGATGAATGAACATGGACAGAACATATATAGTTTACTTACGCCTAGTGTTGAACACCGAATGCGGTTTTTGAAATTTCGGTTTTTGCGGTTTTGTGCTGCGGTTTTTGCGGTTTCTGCGGCTTTTAGAAATTTAATTTGTATGGAAGTATGTGTGTATGAAATGTTAAGAGCTTTGCAGGTCTAGACTTGCGCACAAGAGCTTTTGGATCAAAGAAAGAGTCAAATAGCATGAACGTTTGATAATCATCAACAGGATTGCAATCGTTCATTAGCAATAAAAGATTCAGATTATTTGGAAGATGATGCTTGTGTGTTCAAGCTGATTGGTCCAGTTCTGGTTAAGTAGGGTACTTTTGAAGCCAGAATAAATGTTGATGTTGATAGGCGCTATCTTTGTACCAAACATTTGAACTAAATGAGGATGACTGTTGAAGAATAAAGTGAATTAGGGATCAAAGAAGGGCAAGCTTTTGCCAGAAAATGGCAATGGTATATTTCAGAAAATTTTGATACAACTCTGACAATTGTGGAATTAAGGAACAATTTTGAACTGCAAAACCGCAGACATAAAGTTAATAAATGAGCATTAGATCACCTTCAGAATACGACGTACTCGATGAAATGTTCTTGAAAGATTTCACGACCAGTTTGCAGATTACTTCTCCAATAACGCTTGGAATAATTGGGTTCAGAACAGAAACTTACTCAATATATTGATTTAAGCAATGCTATACTTATCTGTGTAAAAAGCAATCTCAAGTAAGTATCTAAATTTGAAGCAATTTGTTCAATTTTAAAGATTTTTGTCCGAAGTCGGTTTACGGTTTTAGTGTGCAGTTTTGCGGTTTTAAAATTGTGCGGTTTTTGACTGTTTTCGGTTTTTGCGGTTTTGCGGTGTTCAACACTTCTTTCGCCCAATAAGCCCAGGGCCTACATTTGGGATATTAAGGCATCAAATACCCTGAATTCGTGTGTAGAGAGCTTCCGTTCATTAATAGAAAGGCTAGTCAAATTGCTTAGATTCTTTAGCTGTGCTCTTCACGTCTCTCTCTATCTCAATCGAAAAATTTGATTAAATACCAACTCACATTGTATCATCTTGCATGAAAGACAGGAATCATCCTTCCATCTTTAAATTAATTTTATTCTTCTTCTCTTCCAACAGACCCAAACACAAAGAAATGGTTAGGTGAAAATATAGATCCAATTTTTGGTTTCCCTCAATTTGTTAGATTTAGCTGGTCAACTGCAAGCAATCTGCTGGGGAGCAAGGCTGTTAGCGTCGAATGGTAGGATGTAGATCGTTTTTACCTATCGTCTAGCTTGTTAGAAACACCCACTTTAAATGCTAACGTCCATTTCCTTCTAGCAGAGGAAGCTCTCTGCTTTTCAGCGTCTTTTGGACTGTGCAATGGACTTCTTCCATGATGGGAAAATGCTGCTAGAACATAGTTATTCATCTTCACTGCTTTAGGGGAGTATATGTGGCATTTGGCATTCCTCTTAGACAGGTAGCGATGTCGCCCCCCAATATTTTCAAAATTGCAAGAAAGTTGGTCAAAAGTCAGCCATGCTGCAAGTGCAATGATCAAAGTATTTCCCATGACCTTCTTTTAGTAACAGTGGTTGGTCAAATGGTCAAAATGCCCCCCCCCCAATAGAAAGTGCTTCGGCATACCTCTGTAGAAAGAGTTAGTGTTACTCCTTAAACTCCTTAAAAACTCCTCAGATTTAATAAACTCCTTAAACATTTTATTTCTACTCAATTCATGGGGGAGAGGGTTTTCAACGGCAGATTTATTGAGGAAATGAATTGTGTTTACCATGAAAGACACAGACATACTCCATAAAAATCGTATTTGGGTCGTAAGAACCCCTTAGATAGTACTCAAATTGTATCTACTCATCACAGCACGAATCGCTGTAGAGACCAAGGAGGTAGATGCACAATATATTTAAATAACTATATATTATTAATATAATTATATTATTATATATATTATATATTATATATTATATAATTATATTATATATGTATTATTATTATTAATAGTAGTGACATGTACAGCGTTATAGGTGAAGGTACTTTCGTTTATTTTAGGGAGGACGATGATGAAGAAGATGAAGATGCGAAAAGCATGATGCCAATCACCTCATTTTTCTCAAATTCACAACAGACACATGGAATCAAGAGACATCATTTTTTCAAAGAAAGGCAATTAGAACAAGTAACTAGTTTATAGACATCTCTTTAGATCCTTTTTTATATATACTCCTTTTAATGTAATATAGTTTTCATATTCACTCAGCAAATATGACGTCTGCGAATATACATACATAGGTGTAGGAGGGCTTCAAATTCAGAGGGGCTGTAGAATTTCTGCCTGACTGAGTAAGGTGATTTGGGGAGCATTCAGAAAAGTTGCCTATTGTCCTTTCAGGAAAATTACCCGAGTGTACTAAATTTCCGCTGAACTGAAGGGGTCTGCAGCCCCCTTGCCACCCAACTCCTACGCTTGTGTGTGTGTGTATATATATATATATATATATATATATACATATATATAAATATATATATATATATATATATATATATATATATATATATATATATATATATATATATATATATATATATATATATATATATATGTCTGTTGGTACTACAGAACTTTACCACTGCACGAAAAAGCGGCAACATTCTTTGCACATACTATAAGCTTTCTTCGTCCGACACTCATCAAAGTATGAAAATGTCGGATAGTGACCTAAAGGTCTGGTTATATATTTCGGTTATACTTTCGGTCACTATCCGACGTTTTCCTACTCTGATGAGTGTCGGACGAAACAAGCTTTTAGCATGTGAAAAGAATGTTGCTGCTTTTTCGTGCTGTAGTAAAGATACATATGTATGTATGTATATCTGCAGTGAATTTGTGCTCACTTTGTTACGTTTGATTATTTTGTATTTATTATTTTTGATACATATTTCAAATATTTTTGGTTCTGTCAAAATATTACACCCATTTACTTTCTTATTATTCCTTTGTTCCCTGAAATTACATCAGAGTCATTGACTCACTAGTACCGACATGTATAAGCTGCAAGGTGTGTCTCAACCTCCGAAATTAGATCTAGGATGACTAGAAGAGTTTTTTGTGGCGGCAGTTTGAAAATTGTAGAAGCTTGTCAAGAACATAGTACACGTCAACCACTAAAAGGAGTCCGAAAAAGTTGCTTAAGGTGAGTAGATCTGCAAGAATTGAGAGATTGAGACAGGATCGATGGGCTGGGCTTTGGGTTTGTTTGAAGTGTTCTTTGTTGTCTGAGATTCTGGTATAGTTGACTGATTATTATCACACTATTTTCTACTATCTACATTGCTTTTGAACTATATGCCCTCATGTACAGCTCATAGTTTTACTTCCACTGGTTCTATTCATCTGTCCCCATTGATTGGACTGAACTTAAGCCCAGAGATGGCACTACGGGGGGAGCTTCGGGTGCTGTAGCCTCCAAGATTTTACTGAGCCCCCCTGTCGGCATTTACACTTCTATGCACTGTTGGCAATTCCGTAGCCTCCATGAACTTTTTTTTTAGCTTTTTAGCCAATACAAGTCTGTTAAAATTCTTTGACTTTGTTCACTGTCAGCACTTTGGCAACACTAGCCCCCCCTCCCCCGCCCCAGTATTGACCATGATTGCTTCATATTGTTGCTGTTGACTTGAAAGTAGTTATAGCAGCACTTTTTTTTGGCTTTTTTAAGAGTAATACTGATGCAATTTTCTGAACTTCTTAAATAAACCTCTTGTAGGCTGATCTTTCCTATTTTAAAGCCTTTTTTAACAATTAATCTCTGATGCACATCATCTTCTGAATTTTTTTGTTTATCCAAGGTTTATTTCTAAATTTAATATCTTTCTTGGTCAGATTCTAAGAAGGGATTGGTAACATGCAGTATAATCCTAATCATCCAGGATCATGCAGCTGAGGATTTGAGGGTACAACACATCCAAAAGATTGCCATGCAGTCTTTTTTAGAGGTCACAAATTCGAGGTCGAATGATTTGAAAGTCGGTCCATTTTTTCGATGTGCACCGTGCATACATTTGTTGATGC
>OLMO02000297.1:13333406-13358281 GCA_900291935.2 Cassiopea xamachana
GTCTGATTAATCTTAGGTCGTATCAAGGGAAGAAGCAAAAAATGGAAGACTATGATGCAACTTCCACACATTTCATTGTGCCAGCACCTTCGTTGTGAAATTAGTAAGTTTTAATATTTTTTACCATTTCGAAGGGGGTATTTATTTAAATTCCAATTTGGTAGAAAGGTCTTTATATTTAAATTCTAATTTAATACTTAATGGAAACACTACAGCTTTTCTTTCGAATTTCATCACCTGAATGTCACAAACGTTTTACCTGGTGTTTTTTTGCAGACATTATTTTGATTATAGTTTTAAAAAACGGCCTATTCTGTGGAAGAAGTTGAGACGAAGGAATTTCGTACAACGCGATCAACTTGAGTTTCTTCCAAAAGATCTAGGAAGATAACACCCATATGGCAAAGCACCATTTTGTGAACGATATACAAGATTCTTCGCAGAATACTGATTAGCTTTTAATGATACGAGATTCTTAGAGAAAAACTATTTCAGAATCAAAAATTAAGGGTATTGAAATTACTCACTGACGTGGATTAGTACTCTCACAAGTAATCATGTGTAAGTATGTTTATTGCCTCGCTTTGAGCAGCAGTTTCTAGATTTACTTCCCATGACCCTCCATGGAGTTGCATAGTTTCCTTTGCATTAGGACTTATACGAACCATAATCCTTATTCTCTCTTTATTACGTTGAAATAGCCAGTAATAATGCTTTAAGACAGTAATGTAGTTCTGATTAGGCTTTTCATTACAACTTTCATATTTGTGGCTTTGATTTGCTGAAGCTGCAAAACATCAATTGTTCTTTGAATTCTTTTTTTTCTAAAATCTTTTGAATTGCAGTTCCTATCTTTCTTGCAACTGTGACCTATTGCAATAGAAATTGTAATTGTTTCGTTTCTCTCAGACATCACATACGACAGAATTTGCGATAAAGAACCAATTGGTCGGGAGTTGTTCACGCAATTCTGTGCACGAGATCCAAAATGGAAGCTCATGGTTGGTTTTCTGAGAGATGTGGTAAGACTCGAGTGGTTTTTCTTTATTCAGTCGATTCAAGTAATCCTAGCCCTTGTAAAACACTGAAAATCTTGGGCTGGTAACTTTTTGTACTTAGCATTAATTTTTCCCGAGTTTTCGTATACGTCACGTGTCGTTTTGATTTCAATGCTAGGGAAATATAGCATTTTGCGTTTGGTAGGCAGTGGATTCTGCTTTGGGTCATGTTTGGCTATTTATCTCCGGAACGGAGGAGCTTATTTTGTCATGAACAAACTGCATGCAATATTACAGTATTTACTGGCCTGATTTAAGTTCCCATGTTTACTGTTTCAGTGGGGAATGTTCCGTGAAGTTTTGTTGCATTTGTTCATTTTCAAAGTTGTATTCAAAGCAATCATTATGTTTGTGTCAATCAGAGCATATTTTCGTCTTCTTCTTCTTTGTCTGGCTTTTCCTGATTAACCAATGTAGGTGGTGTAAATCTTCCTGCTCCAAAACAGGGTTCATACGGTCAGGAAAAACCTCTGTTTTTAAGGACAGTCAAGAAACGTCCGGAGATGTCCTGAAAATTTGTCGGTGCCTAATAGACAACTCTACACTGTGTGCGCATGCCAAAACAAGCAAGCCAGCTGTTATTTGCTCAGAAGACACTAATTATGTACAGTATTGAGGGCCACATCATTTGTAACACTGGTTGATCGAGAAAAATATTGGATATTTCGAATATGTTGTCAGTGAAACTCAGGAAATTATGTTTGACGGAATGTTTATGAACCGTGCAAAATTGTTTGTCTTCTGCATCAAACACGTTTACCTTCTTGATCTTCATGTCTTAATCTAAGTAGCGTTCTTTATCAGTCAGAAGTTGTCTGATGTACAACACTCTACCATCCTTTCTATGAAGACTTCCACCTTGTACTGAAGTACTTTGGTAGGTATTCGATGTCCAATTATCATTCAGCACTCCATTGTGCATCTAGGCAATACAGCTTATTTTCATCTCAAAGTTGCTGCTAAGGGTTTACTTTGCATTAGTCTAGCCAGCCCATTTGCCATCCATTCAAGGAAGCCCAGGAGATCAAGCTTGTCCCTTAGTTATTTGGATTGGCTAGGAGTACATCCTCATTCTCCCTTCAACTTTAAGCCCTTCTTCTCATTGTTTGTAGTTCGGACTTCGCATGCCAAGATCATTGTTCCCATTCTTTCTCCCAATGTTTCAAACGTGTGAAACAGTGAATTCGCGTCCGAAATCCGAATGAAGTAGGGGCTTTAGGCCGAATAAGAGAACTTAGGTTTTTCTTACAGTAGGAACCCGCATAACAGAACCTAGGTTTTTCCTGAACAGCTTGGATAGGTTCTCAATTAGTGGATTTGTATTCTTAATTCCAGCCTGTAAGGTTCTTAACAAGGTTCTTATGTACAGCATATGCATTGCATGGATTGACAATGTTTTTAGCACAAAAATTATTGACGATTCTTGAGAACACTTTCAGTCCGAATTCTTGTTTAATGATCTTATTATATGTTGTGCAGCTGAAAAGGCACAGACAGCCTATGAAAATTTCTACTCATGAATTTTTAAATCAAACAGCATGAAACCCACAATATATAAACCATTCCCATTTCACCCCATTTCAGCCTTTCTGGGGCTCTTACTGAGGCGGTTCTAGCAGTGAAATTTTATCCTCAAGGCTCTTATAAAAACAGGTTCTTTTCTGCGGATTTCTACTGTATTATACTCTTCGATATAAAGAGGGCGTGATTCTCGCTCGTTTGTAGTATTCTTTTAATTCTTTGTTTTCAGAAACGGAAAGAGCAGTTGCTCTTTCTATACAATAGTGTGAAAATTTTTTGATTAACAGGTGCTCATTCTTTTGTCAAGACGATTTGGCCTGTATTTAAAGTTAGAGTGTTTTATTCGATTTTACCTCCGTTTCCCCCCAATTCCTTGGGGCTTGAATGGTGCCTCTGAGAGGACTTTAGTTCTAGCACGAGCATTTAGGATTGGATGCCCTTCCTGACGTCACCAATGGCCTGCGGTAGGCCTCGAACCCAGGACCATGTTGATCTGAGCCGGGTGCATTACCGCTAGGCTACGGCTGCTCCTGTATTTACAGTTAGATACACAGTCTTTAATAACAATTTAGTCTATATGAATATTAAGGCTCAAATTCACTGGATTTGAGAAAAACTCAAGGATATTGCACGGCTCAATTGCAGTTGCGTAGCCAGGAGGGTAAGAGTGCCCCCCCCCCAATGAAAAAAAGCTGGTGTCCGAGAAGCACTCAATTGTGTAATAAAATTGATATGTTGGAGCAAGTGCGACTGCTCTTTTCTATCTAGAAAAAGGCGTACCTTTGTATCCAAAAAGACGTTTCCCAGAAAGGGTGCGGTCAAAATTTTTTCAGGGTGCTCCGCTCCCTGACCCCCATCGGTGTTTTCTTCTTCATATTGAATGGTATCAGAATTGGAATTTTTTCCCCCATAGATTTTCAGGCGAATTTGCACCTTTATCTCTTAAGAATTTGAGAATAGACTTAAGCTCAAAATCAAATTTTTCAAGGAATAATTAAGGCTCAGGAAAACTAAGTGTTCTTATCGATAAAGCATATAAATTGCATTGTGAAATACTTTGGAGTTCCTGTCTCTATGTTTAATATGCATTGTTATGAGTATTTAGTTATCTTGTAAGGAAAGGTTAGGAAGGAAGTATAATTTGACTAAAGATAACAGGTGAATTTTGCTTTTTAAGTTTCATGCTCAGTATATTTTGTCATTAACTAGCTCTGTACGTTTATATTTCACAATTTGACCATAGCCCATCATGTCACCATTGACAATAATTGCTTTCTATGTAAGATAACCAGATCTTGGGAGAGAATCGCCTTTAGATCGCAGCTGTAGGTCCTTTCTGACAATGGATTAAGCAAAGCTGGTATAGTCTTTTATGTGCTACTTACGGTAGGAAAAGCAGTGCGCGGTGGCAATACCTTTTCTTCTCTGAGTGAATGGGCAGAGCGGTGGATGAAAAAAGAGACAGAGAGAGAGAAGAAGAAACTATATCGCTCTTTCAAACTTCAAATCGTGGCCAATTTCATGGACTCCCGTTTCTTTTACCATTTCTTTTGAATCTGTTACTTTATATGTATCGTAGTAAACCATCAGATAGAGTAAGAAGAGAAAAGAGAAAATTGCACTCGTTAAAGAATATATATATATATATATATATATATATATATTCATTTATTTGTTCGTTTAGACTATTGATACTTGGATTTACATGTATGTAGATAACAACTGAGTAGACAGACAAAGTAGCATATATGCTTATTCACGACCATAAGTTTTCTTTTATATCCGTCATATTTTTATCATTTTCAGAATTTCATAATTTCTTAGATGATTTTTGCACTTGCTGTGGCGAAATCTCTGAAATCGTTTCCCACTAGTGTATTTTTGATCCCCACTCCCCCTTTGTAGTCAAAATATTTTCTTGAGTTTTGTGTCTTCATTTTGTAACGCTTGCAAGTTGTAAATGGCTTGTGCTTTGTTGAAAAGCAGAGTCAGGTTAGATCTCAGTCAGGTTAGATCTCAGTAATTTGAAGACTTAAGTGCGAGCTGTTATGGGAAACGAAAGACAATTTGTATATTGATAATCTGGTCTTTTTGTTTATTCCTCGCAGCAATTTCTCCAAAGAAAAAGTTTTTGTATTTTTATTCTTATATTAGAAACCACTGTACCTTCATAATTTTTGCATAACTCTTCAAGCAGGACCACGAGGGACTTTATCTTGTAACTCATCCTTGCGTTCTATGGCTAGCTAATATATCAGCAGCAGTGGTATAGAAGTAAATCGATAGCTAGGGGGGCTCTATTGATATGTAGGGGGGCTCTTTTCTTGTATGCATCTTCATAAGAAACTTTGAAGTTAATCCACGCAGTTATATGAGAAAACAATAATGTCATCCAAAAAACAACGTACTTTTAATACCCTATATCTTGTAAACTAACAATTTCTCGACAGCTCATTGAATCTAAAATAGCTTTTTACAGTAAAATATGATTCTTCTTTGTTTCTACTTCGAAAAAATTTGCAGAGCTAGGTGGTCTGAGCCCCTTCAAGTCACAGCTAGGGGGCTGCACCCCCCGTGCCCCCCTCTTCTACACCAGAAGTATCTCTTTCGGGGATGTTATATATGAATTTGACTATTGCCGCAAATTTGGCGTATGACTATTACATCGAATTGCTAGTCGAATTTGGCGTATGACTATTACATCGAATTACTAGTCATAATTCTCATTGCTTCTTTGATAAAGTTTCTGATTGTTAGGTTACGTTACAGCACAGATCTCGCTATCCCTTCTACCAATATTTAGCCTTTCCACTTTTCAGAAGAATTTGCAGAATTTTATTCCACACAATTTGCTGTGATTTTTAGGAGAAGTACGATACATGCCCTGTAGCAACTAGAAGTGAACATGTAAAAAGTGTTTTGGAAAAGTATTGGTCTAATGGGGTACGTTAGTGTACATTATTTACCTCTCTATATGCTTAACTACTTATATTGTTAAAGGTTCTCAGTGCATTTTTGATACTGATGTAATAGCAGTACATTTGACTTGGGAGCAATTGTTTTGCATGTATTTTTTATATCTTCCGAATTGCTTGAAGGTTGTATTTTCAACAACACATCTTTTTTATCAGGAATCTTACGAAACCCTGAAAATGGCTGTCGGACATGATATTTTAGAAAACGTAAGAAATGCATCAACGAATGGCCCGAGCAATCATAATCAGCTGTTCACGGATTGTGCAAGGTAAATTGACCAGCATTAGTGAAGGATTCATGTATGTATTGAGAGTTCTGGTTTTGTTGTAGTGCGGTCTTGTAATCATAGTGAAATGTGTTTATTTTCAGGTATATGTTGGCTTGTTTAGGTAGTGAATTATTTTTTTGATATTTAAATGCTCAGATCGGCATTCGTTTATATAATTTCAGCTGATTGCACAGCTGCTACAAATTCCATCACATTTTGTTCACAGACCTTTATCGTTGGCAGCTTCACAAACGTTTCCATTACCATCTCATCGAATTAATTCATTCTCATTTACTTTTACTTCTAATTCCTTGATATCTAATTATCAGCAGCATTGTGTTTAAGAATTCTTTTTTTGTAGGGAAGTAAGCGAACACTTAAAAGAAAAACCGTATAGAGAGTTTTTGGACAGCATGTATTTTAAAAGGTTTCTTCAATGGAAATGGCTTGAAAGGTATCCCTTTTGTTTGGAAATATATGAAAAATCTTGTAATTATATGCATCTTGTAATTATTTGTCTTTTGTTTCTCAATGATAGGCTAATTTGGTTATGAAATGTTTTTCTGTGATTCTTTATCTTAACTCACACTTTCAATAACACCCAGTGTTTATCGATGACTTTTCTTGAAATTTGGTGTCCAAGAATCAGCAGTAGAGTTTATTTGACGTGCTGTGTATAAGTAAAGGTAGTCCCGTATACTTTCGTACGTAGGGGAGTGCCTGTTAGAGAGGATACTTACCCTGAGCCATCGGCATGTGAGGTAGGGTGGCCAGTTCCTTTCCACGCCGCCTTTATCTCCCCAGTGTTCCCACTGGGTACCCATTTGCTGCTGGGTGAACAGTGAGCGAGCATTCAATCAGGGCATCAAGTCGGGCTCGAACCGTAGACCTTCCGCAAGGGAGGCATGCGCTCTAACCACTATGCTACCTCGCTTGAGTTGATGCGTATAGAGCTTTTAGTACTATTATTTAGAGTAAGTGACTGATCATAAATAGTAGAGGGCTTTACCCCATGGAGAGTCGCCCATTACATTAACTTTTTTCGCTATTTCAAGTCAAAGTAGACAGCAGTTTAGGTAGAAATAGCCCGCTATAAATCACCAATATTCGCCTTCTCCATAAAGCTCTACTTGTACGGACAAAAATATGCTCTCAGTAGAAGATACTTTCGGTTTTGAATGTTTGTGTTTTGGTGGAAAACCGTTTTAGTCTGAGGTTAATCTCTGGCACCCTTTTATGTTTAACACCCTTTATGATATTTGATATTCAGAGAAAAGCTTTACCTTTGTTTTCTTGGTACTTCTTTGATGAAAACCCCAGATTTCGCTTAAATTTGGTAGAATCATAGCGTGCTTATAGCTATTTAACCAAAACTGTCGTTTGTTCACTTTATCTTTTACATGGAGTTGTTTATTATTTTTCAGGAGACCTGTAACAAAAAGTCTTTTCAGACACTACAGAGTGTTAGGAAAAGGTGGATTTGGAGAGGTACATTATACTCCTTCGTTTTTGATTTAAGTTGATAACTTAGCTACTCAAAAAAGGAAAATTGAAGATTTTGAAATTGGATTCAAGTATTATAGTGCATTCCAGGTTGTTAAACGGTCAATAAAATCAAACTTCAAGTAATGGTTTGTTTTGATGTAGGTGAACAGTGCCGAGAAATTTGCTTTTAGAGAATCGAAACTACTCAGAAACCTCTATTGGGATAATTTTCCTTGAAGGAAAGCTTATTGCAATCTGTGACACATCCCTTTTATAATGTGTATTGAATAAAGAATAGTAGAACTTTGGCATTGATTGTTGGAATGGTATTTGTTAGTTAATTTCGTTTCTATTATGAGCTTTTCCCATTTAGCTAACACTTTAGGTTGCGTCTTTTCGCTATATTTTGTAACACAGCTTCAAGTAACTGTGGAAGTAGATTAGCATAATTTTGAATTCACAGAATGAACTATAGGCATCTCTCCAAAGACATTCATTTTCCAATCTCAAAATCACATCCATATGATGCAAAGTCCTGATTGTTAGGCCTTTCTGGATGTCAGCATTTTCCTTGGTTCAGAACTCCTTTACACCGCCACCATATGAAGCTGTTGTCTCGATTTTCTTGCAACGTTGCAGCTTCTCTACGACTTTCATGTACCAATGGCTAGAACTTGTAATGAACAGAGAATTTTTTTTGTTTTAATAGTGTCAGAGACTTTATTTCGCTGCCAAGTCAAGTTTAAAATGCCTCTTCTTATGTACAATTTAGATCGAAACGAAATATTGAATTAGGTTATTAAAACCTGTTAAAAATATTGTGTATACTAAGGTACCCATCTTAGATATTTTGTTCTCTATTTATATCATTGCGAGTGGCCAAGCGGCCCAGCCAGTTCCATTAGCTTAACTGAAGTTAAGCATGGCTGTGTACGGTCAGAAACTGGATGGGCGACCTCCAGATGAACGACCAAATCAGCTCACTCCGCCGTCCTTCGGAAGGGACGTTAACCAAGGGGTCCCATGCCTGGATGCAGCATGCATAGTAGGCCTAAATTAGCTGAATAAGCTAGGTATAACAGCCTACTCAAAACAAAGTAAACAACAGCAACAACAACATTGTTATTATCCTTATTTTATGCCGCTATGAAAATCCTTGTAGTTGGAATTAGTATGCTTTATGCATACCGTAAATTCTCTTTTAGCCCCCCTCTCAATTCAGCCCCATCTCCAATAAGCCCCTGTCTCTGGACCAATAAATTCATTACACCTCCCTCTGTCTTAAGCCCCCCTAGAAAGTGTTGGATACTACCATGCGTCAGTACGCTTCATAGAAGTTGGTAAAGTAAGTTTAATCGCTCTACCACAGCACGAAAAAGCGGCAACATTCTTTTGATATACTAGTCAAAAGAATGTTGCTGCTTTTTCGTGCTGTGGTAAAGTTCTGTAGTACCAACAGACTATTTAATTGCTCTCCGTAAACAATAGTTCTCAACCTATGAAGAATCAAAGTCATTCATTGACTTACTGCAGATAAAAACGTTCTATATCAACGGTTACTACACAATTTTTCAATTTTTTTTCTGCTGTGAACTTATGATGTATAAACTAAACTATATGAATACTGTTCTCTATTTTCAAACAGAACATATTCAGTTAACTACTGAAAATTGTCAAGAAATTTAATAAGCCCTCCTCTCCAACAAGCCTCCCTCTCTAGTGCTTCAAATCAATAAACCCCCGGGGGGCTTAATGGAAAATTTACAGTACATAGATACATAAATACATTCTCAGCTTCCCAAATACTGCTCTCTTTCTTCCAGGTTTGTGCTTGCAAGAGCAGCGCAGCTGGGCATTTACGGTATATAGATACAAATACATCTCAGCTTCCCAAATACTGCTCTCTTTCTTCCAGGTATGTGCTTGCCAGAGCAGAGCAACTGGGCAGATGTATGCAATGAAAAAATTAGAAAAGAAAAGAATCAAGAAAAGAAAAGGAGAGGCGATGGCTTTAAATGAAAAACAATTGCTTGAAAGGATTGATTGTCTATTCGTGGTACGTTGGTTTTCATTTTCCTCTGTTAAAAGTTTCTACCTATATTTATAATCAATATTAATACTATATAAGACATCAGTATGCAGCATGAAGAGCTGTGGATGAGGCTTGTTTTTGACTACCGGTAATATGAACCCTGCCTAGAGCTGTCAATATGAGGCTCAGGGTTGGACATTGACGTATTGGTTCAGGGTGGTGTAAGGGGAGTAACTTTTTCACCCAGTGTCACCTTTGTTTTAGTCGTGCACATTATGTTGCTCTATCATTTATCGTGTCTTGCCATGGACAGACTGTCTCTTCAATTAAGAACCAACTAGTGGGGGGGGGGGAGTTACACCCTTCCACATACACCCTAGTGTTTGTATCTGAATGAGGTATCCCAGTTGCTTATTTTCTTCAATATTAAAACTGATTCGTGTCATCCTTTCATGAACTAGGCCAAGTTCCTTTATTCTATAATGCAACTACTTTTTATTCCCACCGTTAATTAATATCAATCTCAGCTGTTAGTATTAACTGTTGCTGGTTCTTTTATTTGAATAGTATGGAGTGTTTTTGGTTTGTCCACTTGAAACCAAATATTCTTCCAAGCTTATTTTTGCCACCTGCATCTTTTAATGTTACCATCCCTGCCGTTACTTGAGTATTGTTTTACAACCGTGGTAACTGGTTCTATTCAAATTGCCTGTAGATTTTATTTTCTAGTCACCAAGGTGTAGTCTATATGCATGCATTGTCATAGTCTGTTGCATCATTACATTTGAAAAGTCTAGATAAATCCATGTTAGTTGAAGGCTATATGAACTGGTTTTGCCTTTTGAAGTTACATTAAGTCTTCCGTAAATCCTCGAATTAGCCCCCTGGGGGCTTATTTTTGTTTTGGATTTTGCTTGGGGGCTTAATCGAGGGGGAGGGCTAATTCGAGGAGTTCCGGTAGTTGTTGGCAAACATGTTTTTTCCGAGCGAGACATCGCGACATATTGGGCTGACCTCGTTTTGACGTACTAAGTATTGCCGAATTAATCCTCGAAATAGCCCCCTGGGGGCTTATTTACTTTTTGGATTTTTGCATGGGGGCTTATTGGAAAGGGGGCTTTTTGAGGGGGCTTAAAAGATTTTCTTGGTAGTTGGTCATATTCCAGTTGAAGTTTTTCTACAAGTAAACTATTTCTTTGATGCTACACATACAAGCAATAGGATACTTTTTTGAAGGACAGGCAAATTTTCGTTAAGTAAGTGCTGCTTTTTCTTTCCTGGCTCTATAAAGCGCGAACAGGCTTTCAAATAGGTGCAGTCAAGTGCTTTATTGGGGGCTTTTTTGAGGGGGGCTTATTAACAATTTGTAGCTCTAGGGTGGGGGCTTAATCGAGGGGGAGGGCTAATTCGAAGATTTACGGTAGTTGTTGGCAAAAATGTTTATGTCCGAGCGAGCCATCGAGCCATATTGTACTGACCTCATTTTCATCGAAGCCAGAAAGTAGCATTGATGCGACATGTTGGAACCTTTTCAGATAGAATGCCTTCAAAGGAAGTATTATTTTTAAAGCAGTGCTACTGCTCTGAAGATATTGACAGCTGCTATAACTGTCCAAGGATATAGTCTTTGTCGCTTTGGAAGGGGCCCAACTGCTTGGTGCTGTTTGTCCTATGTCACGCAAAATTTTTTTGATACACACTAACATGATTCACGTTTTCGTTATTTTATAAGAAAAATTTTTTAGTCCAGTACTGAGACTTTCTTAACTTTTTCACAATTCCAGTATCAAAGCTTTCTTAAGACTTTATTAGCAACAAGTTTTTGAGTTTTAATGTTTTGGGCATGCACTTTAGTGGAAAGTGAAAAAGCTCCATGTACACTTAAAATGATGATAAATCTTAGTAAATAACAGGATTTATACTGTTAGAGAGTAGCTAACATCACATAAATTACATTTTGTACACAGATAAGTTGCAGATAAGTTGAATTTTAAATACATAAATACTAGAGAATTTTCTTAAGTCTCAAAAATCCAGTACTGAACTTTCTTAACTTTTTGGGCAGCTGAGTACTACTTTCTTATAAACCACTTTCTTATAAAAAAAAACTTTTAGTTCAAGAATGCGTTAGCCATGTCTTCATATCGTAATTTCCCTATTACAGACAATGGGAGAGTAGATAAAGCTTACTCCATCCCCCAACTCCAATCTCTTGAATAGAAATGCAAACATTGTACCACTGGATGGTGGCGATTCATGTGCCTTGTGAAAAGGAATACCCACAATTGTCTTATCATCTGAAATTTGAAAGTTTTTCATTTGTGCCAAAATTGAATTGCAGCTAATGATTAAGAGGTTTGTCCTCCTTTATGCAAATCAATCTCGCAAGAAATAATGATCATTTGAACTGGCGCTAGGTGTTCCTCGCAATTGTTATTCAGTTCAGTTTTGAAAGGCAGGACAGCTGAGTACTACTTTCATATAAACCACTTTCTTATAAAAGACGTGTATCTCAGCTCCCTTTCTCTTTATGATCACGTCCTAGCTGTTGTTAGTTTCTTCTGCCCATGAAGTATATGTAGCATAGTAGACAGGACTAGTTTATTTGGTTTCATATCTAGGTGTAGTCTTCAAAGCCCATGTCACATAAAGGGGTAGGGATATTGTGCTTGTAGGTATATCCGGAAAACACTCCAAAGTAGAAACAGCTATGTGATATCTTAACACTCGCCTGACAATGTGATTTCCTCCTGGATAACTTTAGTTTCTTGCACCAGACATCAAAAGTTGGCATGTGCACCCTCCAAGGATATGACATATTACATTATGATAAGTGGTTAAGGAAAGAAGTGAAAATCAGCCATAAACTGTGTACTTCTTGCTTGTCCAATTGCTGACCTTTTCTGTCATAATCTTCGGGTAGTTTCTTTGTGCTACTTTTCCCCAAGCCTCTTATCATTATAAGGATCACACAGCCCGTATTATCCGAGCTAAGTGCCTTATTCAAGCTTTGGAATTTTCTGACGGTTTTAGTGGTATAGTTCTTTCTTGCTCGTGTCCCGTGTTTTGATTTAAAATAACTACAGCATCAAAGTCGTTGTATTAGTTCATTATTTCTTGCACAGAATGAACTTATGTACTAATACAGATTCCTTTTTACTCTATAAAATGATGCATAGCAGTTGAACTTCTGTGTATGGGTGCAAATGTTAAAAGAAGTATCTGCAAATTCTAGAAAATACTGCAACTGTATGCCTAAATATTGCCTATTAAGGCGGATTTCCATGAGGCGAGTTCTACTTTTTCGCGGCGAAAAGCATCGCATGACGCTTGAAACCAAGGAGAGTGCAGGAAGCACTGATACTGATGATCATGCAGTGCTAAATCTCTCACTAACAAGTGAAATTCTCCTTTCTGGGTACGGTCTTCGAATATCTTTCTTACCCAAGCACTTTTCTTTGGCTCCTGCTTTTTACGATGTAATTGCATTAAGTTCAAAATGAGAATTCTCTTGCTAATTAATAGCAGCGTGTCTACGTTTGGGGTCATGATGTAGCTTATCAGTAACGAAAGAGGCACCAAAATTCGCTTCTGCGTGGAAATCAAATAACAAATTCGCTGCACAATTCGCCTCTTGGAAATCTGCCTTTACTTCTGCATATTAAATTCAGCTCCTAACTGATGTAGGTAGATATCTATGGTAGATATATTAGGCATCTAGAACCTACTTTACTTTTTTGGAAATATATATTAGCAAACTCTTCAACATTGATTGTAGTGTTTCATCTGAACATTTGCCATTTCTTCAAAGTTGTATCTTTTAACTTATTATATGCCAGCACATAAGATGCACAGTCTTACCGGCCAATAGATACAACATGTTACTCTATACTAGATTTGCTCCAAACTGGTTCATTCCGGTGCTCTCATTATTTTGTTTCTATCACGATGGTGCCACTGAGGTACGGTTGATTTGAACTAAATAGGAGAAACACAGGAAAGGGGCAAGGTGGGGCTAGGTTGATGTTCTTTCTAGAAAATTCTTACCCCTCAAAGCCACACCTACCCTATGCTACAAACAGATAAACGTTGTCTCTTCGATTTATACACGGTCTCATGATATCAATTCTTTTTGCAGCGAAGTAACCTGTAGATATTGTTTTCCAGATGGACAATGACCTAATTGTCAACGATATTTATTGTATCCAATTTAAAGAGCAATATTCACGTTTCATAGAAACTTATTCAAAGAAAACGTGCTGCCTATCTTCACGATTTCAAGTGGATGTCGATAAATATTGCCATACATATTTATAAAGTGTCTCTATAATTTTCGAAGTCACTCGTTAATTCTCATCTTGCTATTAATTTCAACTGTTGATTGGTTTCTTGTGTTGATGTGCTACGTACAGCCTGCTATAGCGGTTGATGTCATAAGTTGTTGTTGTTTAACCAAAGATGAAAACTAGGAGCAACTGTAGGCCAGTTAGATAGAGCACAAGGGAACAGAGTTTCGTTGTCATTAGTTACATAAAGACAAGCACCTTGTTATAACGTGAGCATTCTAGTCAATTGACTTACATGCTGTTTGCTGTTAAAATATTTTCCCCTCTTGGTTTTACGGTTTGCTGTGAGAATGAATTATGGCGTTACGTTGGGCATAATAGAGAGTTTACGCAACACGACGCGCGATATTCAGATTTGCGCCAAAGCTTGCGAGAGGATGGCGTGACCGCGCTCGTTTTTAGACTTCTTTGGCTCGTCGTCAGCAGGTGCGTCGTGTTGCGTAAACTTTCTAATGCATTAGATGCGCCGTGTGTCAAAACCAAATACGTTGTTTGGGCAAAATGTGCTAGGTCTCATGCTGCGCAATAAGGCATTCTATTATTTCTTTGGAAAGCATTCAGTATGCGGATTCGCTTTTAATTGTTGTTATTAAGAAATACAGCCAGTTATTAAATCTTGCAGGAAATGCCTTAGATTTAGGATATAAATCAGATTCGTGCTGATCTTTTGTTTATGAGGTTTTGGGATGGTTTTTGACGGCACCTTTAGAACACTGATTAATTAGTACCGATACTTGCTCTTTCTTATTCTTTCGCCCTTATTTTTTACTCGTTACCACCCTACCTACCACAGTATTTACGTCATTCGCATGTCTGCTGCAGTTTTGTCATCCGGATACAGTCTGATGTAAGATTATCAAAAGACAGATTCTGTCGTTACTGTTAGGGCATCAGGTTTATATCATTTTGGTGTATAGGGCAGGCGTAAATGTAGCATGGAACATTGGGAAGGGCCACTTGCCTACAATTATAATCTGCTCCAAATGACGTAGCTGGTATAAAGCGTCGCTTTGGCCACACTTCTAATCCCCTCCCTAGTGTTACAGCATGTGTGATATATATATAAATATATATATATATATATATATATATATATATATATATATATATATATATATATATATATATATATATATATATATATATATATATATGTATGTATAAATTTATAACACTTAGTTGTGCTTCTATTCTTGAGTTCTAGCCAAAATTAAAGGTAAAATTTCGAATTTTGATGTTTCCTTGTCCCACTTTTATGGCACTACATGTGCAGTGAAAATTAAGGAACAATTACGGAACTGTAAGTACTAGATTTTGATAAATAGAGGTGCAAAGTAAGAAACTTTTAGAACTAGGCCTTGAGCTAAATTCCTTATACAAAAGTGCTTGTACATGTATGGCTGACATAATATTTCTTCGAGTTCGTATATGTTCTTCATCTATGTTTTCCTCCTTGTATCCTTCCTCCTTCTTTCTTCAGGTTAGTTTGGCTTATGCCCATGAAACTAAAGATGCTCTTTGCATGGTATTGTCTTTGATGAATGGTGGTGATCTCAAGTTCCACATACACAATCTTGGTAATCCAGGCTTCGATGAAGATAGAACTCGTTTTTATGCTGCTGAAATTTGCAGTGGTTTATTATACTTACATTCCAGTAGGATTGTTTACAGGTAAATGTAATTTAATTTTTTTATACCTTTGGTATAAGGTAGAAAATTCCACGTCTAATGCTTACAATTTCCTCTATAAATTGCCTGAAACTCCAGGTCCTTTCCATGTTACTCGTTGTGTTTAACGTTATTTTACTTAGATTGATTCCAGCCTCTGTCAACAATTTCTTTGAGGGTCTATTTATTTCAATAACTTTTTGTAATGATTATACATTTAATCATGATTTTTCTTTGTGTCTAGTGTCGTAGAAAACTAGATATTAATGTTATATAGACATATTTGTAACTTTGGAAATATAACAACTGTAATTAAAACAAGAACAAGTTAATTGGTTTTCAGTAAATTTGACGAGCACTTAGGGGGGCTAGATTGGATTCAAGAGCCTCTTTGTGTTGCAGCCTCTTTAACTTAATTACAATTACAGTTTTACGTAATTTTAATTGTCAGCAAAGTTAAGAGTAAATCCCATGATTTTTCTAGCTGTTTTATTTGGTGTAAGGCTTTAAGATTTGTTTCCTTGGGCAGTTTCTAGTATCTGCATATTGCTATCTATGCAACGATTGTGGAATTGTTAGGTTTCTTACAGTTCCCCACATGACTTACATATATTCCACGGACCAAATGTTTTGTCTGATACCTATTGATTACCACCTCTCAGACGGGGGTGTTAGATGCTAATGAAGTCTCTCTATTGACGACATTGATGCCTGTTTTTGGCATTCTTTCAAAGATTTGACAAACCCTTCAAATCTTAGTAATATGGCCAATGTATACAATGAAGTAATTGGTTGTATCATGAACTTGAATGGCATCTGTTAATGCCGTCTTGCCTATCAAGAGTTACTGTTGACGTCAGTGCATAGGGTAGACAAAGCCTAAATAAACCATGACTGGATAACCTTATCTGTTGTGTAGTTACAGCTTGTTGTGAGTTTTCATCAAACTAGAATGAATTGCATATATATTTTGCAAGAATGTATGTTGAAGATTTTTTTTACGAGAGGGCAATGCATAATTACGTAGCTGAAGTAAATGTCCTAGAGGGGGGAGACCTATCTGTACCATCATTTTTGGGGGGTCAAAAACCATATTTGACTTCTTAAACCTCCTTGTCAGTAATTCTGTTTGGGCAGGGGTGATTTCTAAAGGTTTTGACAAGGTGACTCTAGGTGCAGTATCATATAATGGGTGTGGCTTAGTTGCGGTGTCATATAATGGGTGTGGCTTAGTATGTAGCATTTAAGAAATTTATCATAGCGATACATTGCAAAACTTTGGAAGCAAAATCAATGCACATTGAAAAGTAAGATCAATACCAGATTTTGGGGCTGAGGCTCCAAAATAAGCAACAATTTTTAGCATTGAGGGATCCGCCCCCTTAGCCCCATTGAAATTACCCCTGTGTTTAGGCGGAAACCTTGCAGAATTTTTTATTTGGGGGCATGCCCTCTCTTGCCCCCTATAGTTAACCACCTGGCAGTGCAAGATTCTGTGCTTTTCACAACTGAACAGGCTTTTTCTTTTCTCATTTTGTTCATTGTTCATAAGAAGTCTAAGTTTCCATGGCTTGAGCTATTGCCCTTTGACCTGCAAATCTGTGCCCTTTACAGAATCCCAGCATTAGACTATTGTGACATAACAAATACTGTAAATGGTCGATTAAGCCCCCATTCCCGAATAAGCCCCTCCCAAATAAGCCCAACCCTTAAAAATTATTTTAACAAATAAGTTCCTGGGGTCTTATTCGATCACTTACGGTATGCCGGGGATAACAGGATTTGTTGTGCAGCTTTTAGAAGTCCAATATGAGGCTATCAATTTCCTGGTCTTCATCCCAGCAATTTCCCTTTGTTTGTCGTCTTCATAATTAGCTAGGTCAGATATCATTATTGCTTGAATAGGTGATATTGTGTGCAGGTTGCTGCAAGAAGTGACTATAGCTGTTTCACTGCATTTGCTGTGATTTTTCACGTTACCCTTTTGTTTCTTAGCTCATCAAATTTTTACAATCGTTATCAATCTTAATTTTCATTCCTTCAACCTTCAAAGACAACTAAAGCTTTAGGCCTGTTTACAGAGTAATGCTTATATATGGTTCCAAACCCTCTGTTGGTAGTAGTAGAGTCAGGCCCGCCTAGAGGCTCTATCGAAGCAGTCTATTCCCCTCTCGACACATTTGACAAGATCCAGTATACAATTTGGTAGTTTGTAATGCACCTTCAACTTTAGCACTGTAGGCCTCTATACTGGATTTGAAGGGCATGGATGTAGGAACGTTGTAAAATATATTTGTATACAGCATCAGTGAATTATTGGAGGGTAATGCCCCCTGCCCCTCCCACTGTCTACGGGCTTGTACTTTCATAGGCCCATAGATAGCTAGATGGAAGGTATGGAGTACCCCAGATATAATTTTAGTTACGTAGGTACATGACCGTGAGTAGCAAGGGCCCCTACCACCACTACAACGACTCTGTTTTACGCCCATTTAAATAATTCTATTAATTTTATCGGAGTGATGGCACAATGGTAGAGCGCCTGCCTCACAACCGGTAGGTCGTGGGTTCGAACCCCTGCTGAGTCGTACCAAACTTTAAAAATGGTACTCACTGCCTTCTCGGCCGGTGCTCGATATATGAGAATGGAGTGGGAAAGTTAAAGTCGCGGAGCTACCAGTGGACCAGCCCCCCCGCTGTAGCTTTCACTGCATTCGCAGACACGTGGCCTACGGCTATAGACACAGAGATAGGCGCCGCCCTATGCGCCATTGGGCGCGGGAAAGGACTTTGACTTTTTTATCATCATTGGGTATGTCAAAGATGATGATGTCGTTTGCTCAACTGGCCTAAAGGCGCAGAACAGATTCTGTTTGTAATAGTTGTTTTTTGAAGAAACTTGGGAGCCGACGATTTGTGTAACAGAATTTTAAGCCCTTCAATACATTATTCATACTAGCAACCCAAATGACCTGATGTCGTTTGAACATTTCCTGCAAGTTTCTGTCAGATAGCCGATCACTGAGCATGTATTTACTGCCGGTGCATTTAAACGTGCATAGATAAAGCATCTGCCCTTCCAGTTGGGCTAGTATAAAGGGCCTGTTTCCGAAAGGTACAATGCAAGCTGTATTTGAGCCGGCAACTAGAAATTTAACACCAGACGGTACCAATAGAAGACTGATTAGTGTTCGCTGCATATGAATATTTTATTCAATCGGCAGCGCATTTTTGTTAAAAGCGACCCCCCTCCTGTACCCGCTACTGTCTAAATTGACAATTGCTCTTCATTCAGATAGGACGGATGTTTTCAGTTTTAACCAAGAACTAGTTACGCAGCACAAAACCAGCTTGTAATGATGCCGAAATTACTGCCCGGTAATGATAATATGCCACTTCCACCTTGCATTTCTATGTTCCCATGGAGATGTGCTACGTCACAGGGCATTCTAGCCCTCAAAAGAAGTTTATTTGATTAGGCACAGTTACTACATCAACCAAGGGACTGACTTGTAGTCATTCATTTGCATACATTAGTTAGGTCTCTAAGCGAAGCGTGCAAATTTTATGATCCTGATTACAAAACTGCTAGTAGACAAACTAAAGTAGTTCTAGCTGTTACATAAAGAAAGAAGTTGTACCGTAAATCCTCGAATTATCGCCCCCTTTAATAAGCCCCACCCTATAGCTACAAATTGTTAATAAGCCCCCCTCTAATTAGCACCCATCCAAGCATATGACTGTACCTATTTGAGAGCCTGTTAGTACTTTATAGTGCTCGGAAAGAAAAAGCAGTCATTAATTAGGGAAAATTTGCCTGTCCATTGAAAAAGTCCTATTGCTTGTATGTGTAGCATCGAAGAAATAGTTCATTAGTAGAAAAATATAAACTGGAATATGACCAACTACCAGGGGAATTTTAGGTCCTCTTCGAATAAGCCCCATTGGAATAAGCCCCATGCAAAAATCCAAAAAATAAGTAAGCCCCCCTGGGGGGCTAATTCGAAGATTTACGGTCATGATTCTTCATGCTTTTGCTTCAAAAGAATGGCCCTTTAATAGGTAGAACTTTTAGCCGAAAACTAATTTGATGCAAAGATAAACCACACATGTATAGAAAACCCACAAACATGAGCTACGCTACTGGACAGTGGGGACTTGGGGTGTGACACCCCATAGATCGCAGATAATCTGGTTATTCGGCAGATTTCAGGTTTTCCTTTGCATACTCGCCATGCTCATTGTAGCTGGAAAGGTTCTTTGCTCGACAGCATGAAGCCTAACACCCCCAAGAAATTTATCTGACACCCCTGCCCACAGAATATTACATTTGTTAGTCCAATGAGTTGTGTTGCGCTCAAGCACTGGATGAAAAACTTTTACTAAAGTAGCATCCTCCAAACTTTGATGAACTACGGTTTTTCCCATTCCTCATTTCATGCATTTAACTATATTGTCAATTTCTTGAGTGCTCCATTAAAAACTGCTGTCCTTTTTATAGATCCACATGATGTTGTTATAAAAAATTCTTTTTATTCTGACAAGATGTTCTTATTCATTATTTCAGGGATATGAAACCCGAAAACATATTGTTGGATGATAATGGTAAGTGTATTAGTTACATTTTGGATTAGGCCTGCTACAATAATCTAGGAAGAAGTACATGCGGTAATGGAAAAATTTTTCGTGTACAATAACGCCAAGTGTCCCAGGAACACACCAACATTATTTTAGGGGAAGGGGGTGCATACAAGGCGTAATGGTTGAAATGCTGAGAAGACTATAGTTTTTCATAATTTTTGGAAGTGTCCCAGGGACTTTTGTCAACTATTGTACCTCATATACCGCTAATCAGCAAGAGCTTACTCAAATTAATAGTTTCTGCTGTTAATTGCTGCATCTGGACTTATTTCTATCTTTTTTGATTCCCTGTTTATACCCCTGTGCAAGTGTTTCATGCGTATCAATTCGTCAATTTTTCCCGCTTTTTTTTATCGCTAATTTTTTTCTGGTGCACCTTTTCCCGGCTCATATTCTTCTTTTGCTATGACCTCCTCATTGTTGATTCGCTTTCGCATCTTCAATACGTTTCAGGCCACACTAGAATATCAGATCTGGGTTTGGCTGTTTATATTCCACAAGGAGATATGGTGAAGGGAAGAGTTGGCACTGTTGGATATATGGGTAAGAAAAGTAGATGTTTAATTTCTCGGTATAGTTCCATTTGATTTCGAGTTAATGTTTTGCTGTTTCTTGCAGCTACTAAGGTTTAGCAATAAGCGCTATCCGCCATCATTACGAAATGAGAAGGACATTACTCTGTATTCTATATAAGAACGTGCTCAGTTGCACAAAAAGTTGAGAAAGTTCAGAACTGGATGCTCGAGACTTGAGAAAGTTTTTAGTGTCAATGTATTTAAAATTCGATTTATCAGTTTACAAAATGTCATTTATTGTTGTTGTTGTTGTTGCTGTTTACTTTATTTTGAGTAGGCTGTTATACCTAGCTTTTTCAGCTAATTTAGGCCTACTATGCATGCCGCATCCAGGCATGGGACCCCTAGGTTAACGTCCCTTCCGAAGGACGGCGGAGGGAGCTGTTTTGGTCGTTCATCTGGAAGGTCACCCATCCAATTTCTGACCGTACACAGCCATGCTTAACTTCAGTTAAGCTAATGGAACTGGCTGAGCCGCTTGGCCACTCACACCGCCTTTATGTGATGTTAGCTACCCTCGAACAGTTTAACTTCTGTTATTTACTAAGATTTGTCATCAGTTCAAGTATATTTGGTATTCACCTCTACGTTTTTCTCTTTGCTAGCTCCTGAAGTTATTAGGAATGAAAAGTACACGTTTTCTCCTGATTGGTGGGGCATGGGCTGCCTTATCTATGAGATGCTGGAAGGCCGGGTAGGTTGATGGTCATTCCATCATTAACTCCTATCTCCTTGCTAAGTTTGCGTTTGTTATTTTACGATGATTGTAGCAGCAAATGTCTTTCTGTGCAGAGATTTCAGTATTATAATACTTTTTCTAGTATTATTCACTTAGTATCATAGTACTTTCCTTTTTATTCCTAAAAAATCTGCCGTATTAGCCTCCTTAATTAAGACTATGTTTCAAACTTTGTTCTTAAGTTAATTGTGTATTCACGAGTGTAGTATCTGGTTCATGAGGCAGTTTGATTAATGAAAATCAAACTTTGGCGCTCCTTTGAATCTGTTTGAGCTAATTTTTAAATCTTAAAGACATGTTTACAGTAGCTTCCTGTTGCTTACTTTCAAACAGCGGATTAGTCCTGGGTTAAAGGACTGTTAATCAGATGAATATTTCCTGGAATTTCAATGTGCGGTTCATTTGAAAGGAAACCTCAAAGCTTTGCTTGCGTGCGTAAATTAATATTGATAAAGTTCAGATTTTGGTGATTTAAGCCCCAAGCAAAATGACCTGGAATTTCAATGAATTAAATGTTTGGTGGTGGCATATAAGGGATAACAATATTTCAAACATTTGGTTAATGAAGACGATTATTTTTTATATTCTTTGGGTATTTTAGGCGCCTTTTAGAGTTAGAAAAGAAAAAGTAAAGAGGGAAGAGGTAGAAAGGCGTGTCAAAGAAGACAAAGAAGCATATTCTGCAAAATTTTCTGATGCATCACGTGACTTGTGTGAGCAAGTAAGATACTTTGACCAATGCCATGGTGAAAGTTTTAACCAAGCCGATTTTTCTCGTTCATGTTACACGTTTTTTTATAAGAAACCTAGCTCTAGGCCTAGTACTAAAAGATTCTTAATTTTTGGCCAGATTTTAGTTCTAAAAGCTTCTTAAAAGTTTCTTAATTTAGCGAACTAACTTGGTGTGAAAGCGTACACAGAACGTGAATGTAGCAAACTATTTGTCCTATAACAAACAAACTGTATAAGTACGAGTTAAAATCTAAAGCAATGTCATATACACGTTGCTTTTTGTTACAGCTTTACGTTGAACCAGGTAACGATTTCAATGTGCCATTTGTTTAAAGTTTCTTAGATCTTTCCTTGTAGTTCTAAAAGTTTCTTAAATTTTTGGCTGTTTAGTACTAGGTTGCTTATAAAGTGGTTTCTCATAAACAGAACGTGTATACTCTCAATATTAAAGTCCTTCTGCATCTTGTTTGTAAAATTCAAACCACATGCCCTTTAATATTAAAGTTATTTTCCTCCCATTAACAAACCATAGCCGTTGTGACTTAGAGATTTGTTGTAAGGTGCAATTGATCCGAAGAAGTAGAAAGTCATATGCTTAATTTTCAGTGTTCTTATGTGATATCATAAAAGAAATTTAACTGCCAATTTGACAGAAACAGGATATTTTATGTAATTATTCAAAGATCATCCATGCCATCGTGTTTCTTACTTATTCAACTCCTTTTGTTTATTGATGCTACGACTGGCATGGACAGCATAGGCGTCAAATCTTGATTGGCTAACAAAGGAATCACCATCGAAGGATCCCTGCCAATAGCATAGGTGTCAAATCTTGATTGGCTAAGAAAGGAATCACCATTGAAGGATTCCTTCGAATAATGTTGCGAGAATTCGTTTCAAAAAAATTGAGAAGCATGTTTTGGTAGTAAAAAGTGTACTTTCTTTGCGAAAAAAATGTTAACACATGGTTTCGAATAATTGAAAAATATTTTGCAAGCATGTTCAGTAGGCTTCAATTCACATTTCCAGAATGAGCAATTTCATATCTTGCATAGATCAAAAGTTATCGGCACTAGAAGCTATCCATCTTTCCTTGTATGGTTGATGACTTTTGATCTGCTCAAGATGTAAAAATAGTTCCTTCTGGAAATGTGAATTGAAGCCTTCTGAACATGCTTGCAAAATATTTTTCAATTATTCGAAACTATGTGTTATCAATTTTTTCGCAAAGAAAGTACAATATTTACCCCCAAAGCACGCTTCTCGAACCAATCCTCTTAGCATTATTGGCAAGAATCCGTCGATGGTGATTCCTTTGTTAGCCTATCAAGATTTGACGCCTATGTTGGCATGGACACTCCTAATCGTTGATCATCCATATCCAAGAAAGAATATCATAACTTCTATTTAGAAATTGTTCCTTTTTCAAATTACCGTTTGAACAAGACTCGGTCCTCTTCTATATTGGAGATTTACTGACATAATTTCATGTAATTAAAGTCGATAAACAGAAATTCGAACGAATCAAATTTTTAGTTCACCTAGTAACTCTGCTTTTTGTTAGTTTCATTGACTTGTTTTTTAGTTTGAAAGAGTGATAGGTCTTTCTGTCCTTTTCTTGTGACACTTTATTATTTCCTTAACTAGTATCTTCTATTTGTAGTTTCTTCAGAAAGATGCTTCTCGACGATTAGGTTGCAAAGATGTAGACCAACAGACCATTCAACTTCATCCATTCTTTGAGAAAATTGATTGGGCCAGCCTCGATTCTGGAGAGACAGAGCCTCCATTCAAGCCCGATGTAAGTACATGTAAAACCTGTCACTGCAAATTAAAAGGTCGTTCTGTTTCATGTTTGTTGGTTTTAAATACCCTTTGAGTAGTGCCTTTTCTCGCTTCAAAACTAACATCAAGCTAAGTATCGTTTGTTTATTACGAAATTCAAGATTTCTCCAAGAATATAACTTTTATCATGCTATGCTTTTATTTGCTAAAATAAATTTTCAACTTTTCGTGCAATCTTGAAGTTTTGTGATCTCCACAGTATGTTCATTCTTGTGTATATTCTCTTTTTCTGCCTTACGTGTATTTACCGCATATTCTGTACTGTGCATTTACTATATTTAATATACAATAAATATCATCACATATTGTCTCGTTCGTTTGTATCTCTCAGATCATCTTTATATCAGACTTAAATACAGTACCATAGATCCATGATCCGCTTAAGAGGTCTCAAGGTCATGATTGGATAGCGGTCTTATTTTATTAACCATTAAAGTGTTGTGTTTATTGAAGCTATGACAATTTCCAGGGGAATTTAGAGTCCTTCAATGTGTGTAAATGACAGTACTTTTTATGAAAGAATATATGTTTTTTCAAGTATTTCGCAGCATCTTTATTGGATTGTTTTTCAGATCAAGTATTATTTTAGGCAGAGATTGTTTGCTCATATATCGAATCCCCTAATTAACTACTGATATTTAGTCGCAATCAGGGGAATGAATGCTATTTCAGTTTCAGAACTAATATTCTCTTCCGTTCTAGCCACGAGCTGTTTACTGCAAGGATGTTCTTGATATAGAGCAATTTTCGACCGTCAAGGGAGTTCAGATAGATGAATCGGACGAGGAATTTTACAAAAAATTTGCAACCGGATCTGTGGCAATACCATGGCAAAAAGAGGTACACTGTCTTGTATGACATATATATGACGCTCTAGAATACTCTAGGACTCTATACATCATTTGAATTCTACTTGGATTAGTGCTTTAAAGCTTTTATGTACTATATATATATATATATATATATATATATATATATATATATATATA
>OLMO02000297.1:13358552-13375688 GCA_900291935.2 Cassiopea xamachana
AAAATATAGAATGCCTGCCGTTGTAGCGATCGAAAAGTTGTAAAAGGCAGCTTGCATTAATTTCTTAAGTTAACGATGTTGTATTAGTTTACTTGTTGCATTTTAGATGATAGAGACAGAAGTTTTTCAAGAGATCAATGTGTTTGGCCCAGCTGGTACCCCAACACCAGATTTGATTGGGGATTCCCCTCCAGAGCCACCTGAAACCAATGACTTATGTTGCCCTATGCTATGCAAAAAGAAGAAGAAGAAGGAATTAGTAAGTTTATTAGCATANAAGTCTTTGGTTATGAAGCCTTCCTACTCTAGATAACTACTAGAGCATCCTTCATTCTTTGAAGAGTCCTGAACAAGCACAATCCAAGAATTTATTCAATCCTTTCCAAGCAGTTGCAAATAGAGATTCGCCTTGTTTGCTTGTTGGCTTGCTTGTTTGCTAGCTTGCTTGTCTGTTTGCTTGCTTGCTTGTTTGCCTGCCTGCTTGCTTGTATGCGTGCTTGCCTGCTTGCTTGTTTGCTTGCATGTTTGCTTGCTTGCCTGCTTGCTTGTTTGCTTGTTTGCATGTTTGCTTGTTTGCGTGTTTGCTTGCTTGCTTGCACAAATTGATTTTATTCTTGTTTCTCTGTTCTAGAAATACACCATGGAATCGGAGCCGTCAACTAGTAGTGGTTGATATGTATAATCATAATGCGGAGGAGATAAGCTATGTTGAGCATGTGCTGGAGGTGATTCTTTGCCCACGTTGCGCGATACCTAGTTCATTTTTCTATCGACTATCAATCAGCTGTGTTGTAATACTCCTATAAGAAGCGATGCATCATGTTTGAGAGTATTTCACATTACGTATCCATCGTATTTGTGGAAGCTGATAAAATTTGCTTATGGACATTAGATTGAATATCGTACTTTGGTTTGGAATGGTTTTAGGCTTGGTTGTCATTCAAATTGAAGTACACTGAATCATGCCATAAATTGTAACGGCAGCAGTCGTCAGGCTTTTCTTGTGATAATTTGTTTTGATTAGAAGAAGCAATTCCAAGCAAGCCCATACTTCATACATTTAGCCGCCATATTGAAATTGGTCTAGGGTACCTCATTAATCAACTATAGGCTACATGATCTATTTGCAGTAGTGTAGAGCACAGGGGGGTGCATCCCCTTCGGATATTTTTCAGCAGTTTTAGGGGGCTGAAGCCCACCTAGTCTTTCTATATCTAAAATATGTTGCAATAATGGCAAGAAAAGGTATTGAAATTGGTTCTTACTAAGAAGATTCTGGTTGCATGTTTACAGTGCATTTCTCTTTGTGCACATTGAGTGCACAACGAAAATAGCAACAGTAAATGCATCAGCAACAACGACAAAGTTTGACCCATTTTTTACACTGGTCCTCTACCTGAGCTCCCTTGCCATTAATTTAGCTTTACATCACTGCCTATTAAGTATGAGCATTTTGTTACCCTCCCCCCATCTATTGTACGGACCAGTATGCTCTCACATAGCAATCTCCATTGTCATCTTCAGACTTCTCCTAAAGTAGGACATTTGTGTGTTTTGCCTTCACATCATTACATTTATTAATCCTTTTTGAATTACAATGGACTAGGCGTTTGAATGAATGTGTAAGGTAGGACACTTTGCTTCTCTCTGATATCGAAAGAAATTGAATGTTTTAGTGTTGTGGTGCAACCTTTAGCTTCTTATGTGCATCAATTTTTACTTAGAGTAGCGAATATTTTTCGCTGCTTGTCGAATGTATTTTGACAAAGGATGTATACAACCAAGCATTGATGAGAATCATTCCCAGTGTGCTTTGCGCCAATTTCGAAAGTTTTGACCCCGCCTCCCCTTGTGTGCAAGCATACACTTGATTAAGGCTGGTTTATACAGTGTGACATGGTCTGAAGGATGCTACTTTCCAATACTTTCCTTCACCCCACATTCCTAATTGTAACCATTAACCTGCTCAATTCAGAATTTGCCATGAACCACTCAGTACCGTGCCCAGATACTTCCTTGGGGGTGTAAAACTAACATTTTGCCGGGAAAACTTGACTTGGCTCCATAATTTCCGCGTCGCTGCAGTAACTAATTGTTTTCCTTGGATTTCAGTATTACAAAAGAATAGCACAAATTTTCCGATAACCGTTTGAAATTTGGTGATAGACGACAGCATTTTTGGAGGGTCTTACACGCCCCATCTCACTCCTCCTCGTGTGAACGGGCCTGGAACCACTTACCTCAGCTCAGATATTCAACTGTTTCATTTGAGCCGTTTTCCAATGGAAAATAAAGAGGAGCCGATTTGCAATAACTTTTTAATCATTATAAATTGTGAAAAACGTTGTGTTTTTACAATGATAGCTCCAAAAGAATACTTATTTTATCCAATTGTTGACATTATTATGTATAGGAATAAATGCATGTAAGTAATATATCAACAATTTCTCAACGGTAAATTGATCTCTTCCGTTAGTAGTAGTTTATTGTACATGAGTGTTTGAACTAGTGCCTTATATACGTCAGATCATTCGCAGTAGAACTCTCTCTCCTATTGACATAGCGTCAACACACGACCACATTGCATCCCACTAACAGTAGTCAGAGTGCAAGTTCTTTTTAATTGACTTCATTGTGTCTAGAAGTTAAAAGTGTAAGAGCCCAATTACTTCCGTGTTAGTATGGAAAAATATTGAGCAAACCAAACGAGATGTTTGGGAAAGCGAAAAGAAGAAAAAGAGGAGAGATCTGCTTACTTACTTCTTGTAAATGGCATTGGTTCTTGTTTAAAACAGGCTTCCAAGTAGAGTTTTATCTACGTTTGGATCTTGTGGGGGTGGCCTATGCCACTGTGGCCGATGTAACTGTGGTCTATGCAATTTTGACCTAAGCAATTGTGACCTGTGTAGCTGTGACCTATGCAATTGTGACCTATGAAATTTTGACCTATGCAGTTTTGACCTATGCATTTGTGATCTATGCAATTTTGAGCTATGTAGCTGTGATCTTTGCAATTGTGATCTGTGCATTTGTGGCCTATGCAACGGTGATCTTTGCAATTGTGGCCTATGCAACTGTGATCTATGCAATTTTGGTCTGTGCAACTGTGATCTAGACGACTGTGGTCAGATTTCTTGAAGCATTCATCAGTGCAAGTTATTCTTTACCAGATACAGATCTTTTACCTAGGTGTATAGTGTTTAAATTATTAGAACCATTCATTCAGAAGCCATGGAGTATCGTGATTGCATTGGTGGCTGCAGTGAGCAGATTTACAGCCACGCAGAGTTCTATTGCCTATGCAAAATGATCGTTCAAATATTAGTGCAAAAATAAAGGGGTTTCATTATGAATCTATTTGCGAGTAATTTGAGGATACAAGTGAAAGGACAATTTAATGTCTATCCCAACATCAGTTCTTGATTTTTAGTGCCCTTGTAAGCGATATCTCGATAGTGATATACCTTTCAAATGCCAGTCGCTTCATGCTACAACATTGCTGGAAGAAACTGCGATTCCTCATAAGAAATAGCAGAATCATTTTTGGGGTGCAAGTCGCTCAGAAATTCTGAATAATATGGAATGTTGTGAAGAAAGTTCTTGCATGTTTTAAGGAATCCACGTTTCCACCGGGTACCCATTCGCTGCTGGGTGAACAATGAGCGAGCATTCGGTCAAGGTCTCGAGGCCTGCACGGGAGTCATGCGCTGTAACTGCTGTAACTGCTGCCCATAAAATAGGTAAGCAGTTTTGAAAATGAAACTGAGAGTTATAGCTATAACTGAATGGAACCGGATTCATAATTCTTGATTATTTTCAAAATTAACAAACCGGAACCGGATTTTCGTTTTGTAAAAACATCAACTTAAAATAAATAGATTATTATTTGCATTATTATTTGCAGTTATAAAGGTGTTTCAATTTGAGAATTTCCTCAGGGTTTTTTCCGTTAGTAGTGTAAGTACTTTAAGCCTCATAAAGTGGTTCCTTATATAAAAAGGTGTATACAGTTGGCTTTGAGATGCTGCCATGATTGGACTCGGAACAGAATGAAATTTTCTGTCAACGACTGGAAAATTGCCACTCCCAACACTTGCTAAGAGGTTAACCGAGATGACTTGATCGCTTGCTAAATCTTAAAATCAGATATCAGGCACGCCGGGGGCTAGGGGGGCTGCAGCCCCCCACGTTTTAGTGTATGATGTCATATAATCGGTAATCTATCCTAAGTGTACTTTGATAATCAAAAAGTGGGTTTTCTTGAAATCTAAGGGCGTACTTGTAAAAATTTCAAGGGGCTCCGCTCCTGACCCCCAGACCGGGAACTTTGCTGCGCGCCCGCAATATCTTGCCCGCGCCCTAGCTTGCGCGCTTTCCAATATTGGACGCGCGCAGTCAGTTTAGTGGTTTTCTGACTGTGCATTTGAAGAGGCGAGAAGTCATACGCTTTAAATAATTGGCACAAATTTCAAAATCAGATCCGCGCACAAATTTCCCGGAAATTACCTCGGACGCGCATTATGAATTCTTAAAAATTGAAATTGTCGGCGCAGTAAACAAACTTCCCAGTCTGGCCTGACCGCTAACGCTATGCCCAAAAGGAGCTTGCCACTCGTCGCTCAAAAATACGGCCCTGGATATTCCCATCCTGTTTTGCAATTGAACCCTTTGTTTAACTTCTTCACTGAATTTACAACTATGGTAAAAAGCTGCAAATCGAATGCAGCCTAGAGCTTTCATTTGCAGCACGGTAATCGACAGAATCATGTGACGCAGTTAAATCCGGGGGTTGTGTATCGCCCGGTGGGGGAGATTTCCGTCTATACATAATCCATATCAAAATTTGTTTGCCGTAACCGGGAGGCCGAAACACGAGCATAAATAAGAGTGCCAGTGAAGTTTATCCACAGAAAGAAGTTTTCGATCACCGACTTGAGGTGCAAGATGAATCGCCAATATTTTCAAGACGTGGCGCAAAGTGAGGATAACAAAATTTATGTCAAAGGTAATCTTGAAAGTCATAAATTAATTGTGCGACCGTTTTGGCAGGAGTAAAGCACCATTCGTGTTGTCTTCATGTACTATGAAAAACATTGAATAATTGCCAATATTTGTTCTGCTATGAATCCTACCATAAAGTAATCTAGTAACTGGTGAAAGCAACTGTTGATTCAAAGGTACCAACACTATTCTTATTGTTAGCTTCCCCCCGCACCCTTGCCATGGAAATGGCAAACTATCTGATTCAAAGTTTACTCTCCGTCCTGCCCTATTATAGATTTGACCTCACCTTTGAAATGTGATCTTTCACTTTTGTCTCCATGCTATCGATAACATTTTTATGCATATGGTCCAAAGCATTTCTATCTTTCTATTTCTTGAATATCCATGTTTCATGAAAGCTGAAAATTACAGTGCTTATCTCATCAAACGGAAATTCCCATTACCAAAGTTATAAGACGTTTAGTACTTTGACACAGGTACTTTTAGTAATTCGTAGAGCAAGGGAAGCTGTGAGCATCGTTTACTTCAGTAATTGCCCCTTTTACAATCTCTTCACTTACGAATTAAGCATCCTAGAATGGTAAATGCGGTAAAATGAAAAGTAGTTACGGTGAATCTTATTAAGAAATTTAACAAGTCACTTCTTGAGAAGTCGTATAGCTATAATAACAAAGATACCTTTCACTATGTTAAGACGGATTGCCTGATTTCACAATTACACGGCATTGTTTGTTGATACAAAATTTGCAGATGTAACAACGCATTGACGTATGGGAAAGCTTGGTTCATCAGGATTCAATCATTTTGGAGCTATTCAAATGTTACACATCACCAATTTTACCGTTTTTGATACCGTCCCTCCTACTGTAACGCTCCCCAGCTTAACCCTCCCCATGAGCAAAATAATACTGCAACAGATCAGAGTACCCTCTGTCCTTGTTGGAGGTATTACGTAAAGGGTGAATAGTCTATTGCAAATAACCGTTCATTTCTAAGTGAAGTTGCAATGCAAAAATTCCAAAAGTCTCCTTTTCACCGTAACTTGAGCCCGTAGTCAATGCAAACTTATAGTAAGATATTTTTTGCATGCTATATGGAAAGCTAATCGGTCTCAAGGGCTGAGGGTCGCTTATTAGATTAGCAGAAATTTGTAAGTCTATGTACCAGTGAATTGCTACGTTAACAGTACATCAATTTTCGCTCCTCCATAGCTTACAATAGACCCTCAGAGTTAGCAGCATCAGTATATTGCAAAAGTTATATTCTTTCACTCCAATCCTCCCTAGTAGTCGTATAGCGTCCATACCCTCTGCGCAACACTTCCCGATCAGCTTACTGAAAATACCGCTACCCTATTTTCCATACGCACGCATGGAAAGGGGGTTATGAAGCTTCAAATACCCTGCATTTTCCGCTTCTAATTGTCGTAGAGAATGGGCCTCCACAGTGCATTTAATCTGAGCATGTTTTTAATGCGATGTTATCAGCAGCATCTCTGCTCCTCAGGTATTTTTGAGCTGACTATGAGCCTAAATAGAGCCAATGTCCTCATCCTCATGAAAATGCGAAAAATTTTAACTCAGAATCTCCTAGGGGATTTCTTTTCAAGCTAGCATCTTGCACAAAGAAGTAGAATGATTAACTATGCTAATTCCATTAATGGACTCAATATAATGACGTCAAAGTTTCAAATCGCTATTGCTCCCACCCACTCAGATTTGAAAAAGACACAACGGTGGGCAATTACAAGAGTGGCCATCTGTTCATCCTTGATTATTTTGATTTGGAATAAATAAACAAGTTTGACGTCAATGGTGCTAGAGTATACCTGCTCTTTTCACTGGGTAAACATTATTTTCAAAGAGTAATTAGCTGATGCGCTTATAGCGCTTTGTAATATACAAGAGCTTTATTGACTACAGGAATTTGATTTAGCATAATTACTTGCCTCTTTTCCAAGTATTGGCACCTCCATTCTTCTCTCAGAAATTTGGGTAACTCAGCTTTGTTGGTAATAGATCTAAAGGGGGGGAGCAAAGTTGCCCTTCTTGTGTGGTATACTGATATAATTTTATCACATTTTGTTCTTCTATCCGCTCTTCTCTCAGGCTTGACTTCCTTCTGTTCTCAGGAATTCATGACTTGCCACGTAATGCGACAATGGTTGTGAGCATATGTTTGAAGAAGGAAAACCTTAAGGGTTAAAGTCTGGCGTAACTATGACGTCAAAAATAGTGCAAGTGCCTTTCTCTAAGCTTCTCCTCACTCAAGGAAAACTGTTACCTTTCAAAGCAAGCGGGGGGCTTATCCAGGGTGTAGCTATAGGGAATGCAAGGGGTGCCACATACCACCCAAAAATTTGGCTTGTCGGCAAATTTGCAGTATACCATTAGTGCTTGTCAACGGTAGAACGCGAGGAAAGCCTTCTTTATCGGCAAATATGGTTTAAGGGAATCCTCCTTTGTCGGCAAAATTTGGGTTGCCACCACTCCAGAAATTTCCCTTAGCTATGCTCTTGGGCTTATCCTCCACTCTCTGTCTCCACCGTCAATGAGAGCCTCCCAGGGGTTATGAGGAACAAGGGAATTTGTCGTTTTTTATTACATAAAGCATGGGAACATGAGCAATTTTTAGGGAACTAAGGATCAAAGTGGATACTAGGGAGGAGCAGCTCAACACTTCCTTTAATGGAGCATTTAAAAATCATTTTTGGGAATAAGGGGGGTTTTGGAGAATTCTCTAGGAAGCATGGGAACACAGATCCCCTACCGTGGATAGTTTCACGGTATGTCTGTCTTAAGCAACAAAGCTTGCTTATTATTGTGTGCACCTCTCCGGATACTGTAACAGGAAAATGGCGGAAAGCAGAATTATCACAATCACATATCCTTTACAAACTAAATTTCTGGAGGCAAGGAAGTAATTAATTTTGAGGAGTGCTTTCCAAAATTACCTGCTAATTCTGAATCTAGCTAGCCTTGTTTGAGATTGAAATTTGGTTGCAACCAAGACTGCTGCTCAATTGATCCAATACAAGTGAAAATTCAGTCTAAGATTTGTAAATGAGCAGTGCTTTGATTGGTTGGTGGAACTGATAGGCTAACTCTGCCATTTTTGTCTCATATCTAAGAGGCCCAGCTTCAAGTGTAAACGCTGCCTCTACCAAGATTTGATTCGCATATCCTTCACCTTTCAGATTATTTCCACGAGTATCTATGCTGCTGGATGGCTGCACTAATAGAGTCAAAAGGATACCAGACTGAAGATTGCCGACCAAAACATTATTACAATGATCGAGTTCTGAGGCAAGATTCCCAGTCACCCTACGATACCCCATATCGAAGTGAACTGAATTCGAGACTGTCAAGCGAAAGGATTTGTGGATCATTGGGAGAATTTCCACCCATGAATGCGAGGCAAACAGTGGAGCCGAGGTACAGCTTGCCGGCTATGAGAAAAGAACAAACTGCTCCTGAAGTACCCAAAAAGAGAGTTCACGGTCCATACACGTGTGAAGACTGTGGAAAAGTACTGAAGCGGTCATCAAGCCTCTCAAATCATAAACTTATTCATAAAAATATTAAAGCATATTGTTGTGAAAAATGCGGTGCTCGGTTTCTTCGCAAGTCCGACTTAGGAAAGCATTCGGCAACCCACACCGGATCAAAGCCGTATGTTTGCAATATTTGTAATAAATCATTCAGCCAGTCATCAAATATGCTCACTCATAAACGAAGACACACGGGTGTAAAACCATTCAAATGTGACTTTTGCCCGAAATCATTTTACAGACAAGTGGACGTGAAAAGACATGAAATTGTACACAATTTGCAAGAAGCGCAAGAAGGGGAATTGTGACAGAATTATTAAGATTTTTAGCTAAATGTTTTGCCTGTTGCTTGATATACACTAGTTTTTGTTTAATAGAAATTGCTTTTGATATGTGTTATAGCAGTGGCGGTTATTCGGGGGGGGTGGGGACAAACTATAGAAGATGAGAATCAGCCACGATGTGCATTCATTGAATTTGATACTAGTTCTCTGTCTTTTGATACTAACCCTCCGTCTTTGTGTCGCAACTCTTTGACTTTTGTACCTTCACTTCTTGCTCATTATACATCTTCTGCCTGCTCATGCACATTTAAACATTCAAGTAGCGATGATTTTGATATTTAAATATCTAGCATCTGGATCATGACTATTTAATCATGCCGATACAGAATATATTTTTTATATGAACAACTACGGCAGATTGGAAACCTGCAGAATGCGTTTACAGGCTGTAGACTATTTTATTTTTGTAATCAAAGTCTTCAATGTACAGAATAAATTGTAGACCATATTCTGATGTCGTATAGTCTTAAGTGCCAATTGCTAGGGGTGGGCCAGAATAAGTGGTGGAAGGAGGGAGTAGAAAAAATGCTGTGAAGTCAAAGATAATCCTGCTATAAAGCACTTAATGTTCATAAATCAAGTGTCTAAAGTCGTGAGAAAGTGAGCAGCACAAACATATTTCTAACAGACAAGAGGATTTGTTCAACACATTGGGAACACGTTTTGAAAAATGTTTGCACAAAACCTAAAAAGCGGGGGTCCTTATACGGGAAAGGAGTTGGAAAATTTTCAAAAATTAATTAGCGGAGGGACTTAAGAGTAATGAACCGCGTTTCCTAGCTGGCTAGTTTGTGATACTATTTTGATATAACAGTTTTTATAGCAAAACTTAGCTCCTTGGTCACGGCACCACTATTTAAATAATGTTAGATCACGGCACCAAAAATAGGTCACGGCACCAATCATTAAGAAACGCTAACTAGAGAACTGGAGCTAAATTTTTGGCATGTAAACTGCAATTTTCACACCAGGGCTCATGTACTCAAGCTACGTATGGAACGAGGATAAATTCTAAAGAAAAAACGTAGAAGAAGACCAGATTATTTCTAAGTGTAATATGCGTTGTTATATGACATAAACTAGGAAATATAAATATGTACATACTCATAGTCTATTATGCAAAGATTGTTCTGTAAAACTTTATAAATGAAATTTGTGCAAGAATACTCTAGCAAAATCTATTTTATAAATACTAAGAAGGATCGCTCTGAAAAATTGAGGTATTTCAAAGGATATGAAATCCGCTAGGAATGGACAATCTTTTTCATCAACCATATCTTACTTGAAGGAAAGAAAGGCTACAGTATCTGGTACGGATACCTTACTATGGACCTCAATGGGTCGTAATCTAGGAGGTACTCTATCATTTTAGGGTGAAAATCCTCTAGCCAAGCTAAAATGAGTGCACTGAAATGAAGTTCCTGAGTAAGGCAAAAAAACATTTGAAGATCCTTAGAAGGCACAAAATACTTCAATAAGATTTTCTCATTTATCAAGAAGTTTTTAACAAGCATGGAACCTTTGGGTGCGTCAAAATTCGTCTACCTTCCGTTTTAAAGGAAGGCTCCTATCAAAGAAAGAGGTTCAAAAACCACAAAGTTCTTCTAGTTTATGAAAATGACATGGAAAGGACATCATACTGGGCCTAGAACTGACGAGTTCTCAGGTTCCAGCTGAGAGCTTCCTTGCACAACACACAAATTGCTCTAATTCATGAGATATCTTAAATGAGCTACAGAAGGAAAAGCTCAACAACAGATTTTCCAAGTTGAATAATTTCACAGGCTTTGCCTAGTCTTGAATAATTCACGAAGCAAGGGTTATCAGACACCTTGCTTCAACCCTAAATGAATGAATCGATGCGATCCAAAGAGAAAATCTGCGGATTTGAAAAAAGCAAATGTTAAAAGATATTTGACGTAAACCTGCACGCTTAACTGCTTTAAAAGGATAATATTCAAAAGAGCTATCTCACAAGTTGACTGTCAGAATAATTCACTGTGAGAATCAAAGTATTGAGCAGAATGAATGACTTCATCTTGAGGGTGAAATTATAGGACTTGAACTGATTCAAGTAGCAGCTTATTTTCCTCTTTTTTCCTAACACCTAGTAGAACGTAAAGGGCACAAGGAATCTCTGTAGTCAGCTGGCTATATAAATAAACAACAGTTAAAAAGACGATTTGAATGAAATCCTAAGGGTATACTTCGTCATCTTTAGGTTAAGAGCGTCTACGCCTAGCATACTACAAGCAAAGCAAAGAAAGAAGGCTATAAAAGAGGGGTGCACGAAGTACACGCAAAGGGCCTCTAAATAATATTCTAAAATGCACTACAACTCAGTTCTAATCAAATCCTTGCCAATCGCTTGATTCAGACACAGCATCGTCTGGTATGTGGATGCATTTTATACCATTCTTCAGCATTGGGGTGCCTTTGTTTCTACCCATTACACGAGCATCAATAGAAATTCTAACATGTCTACCCCCGTCTCTAGCATGTAATGAAAACCTTTTCTTAACTTTTCCTTCCAAGTGGCACTTCCATTCCAAAGTCACCAATAACTGATTAGAACCTGTGAAGCAGAAATTGGGCATTTCATTCACAAGATCTGAATTCATGACGTAGCATTCAACATGCGTTATAGGAAGAAGCTATCGAGGGAAGAACCATCGCGAAAAGTCGCGAATGTTGGCAAATTTTGCTATGCTAAATGTCGCGGAAATTAACTGTCACGAATTGCTGGGAAAGTAATAGTTCTTGGCCTCGCTCCCCACAAAAGTCGAATTTTATACAAAGCCAAAAGGACAAACGGTTGCTCCGTGGCTCGTGGGATAGTTTGCCTCATCCTCATCACTGCTCATCTCCACTTAAGGCTTAAAATTGGGAAGAAATTTTCCTGAAAAAATTTAAATTGCAGGAATGAACCATCGCAAAATGGCCAAAACAAACCTTCGCGGGAAGAAACGCTCGCGAAAGTCGCAAGACCTCGCGACAGTTACTTCCCGCAACAATTTCTTCCCGCGACAGCTTCTTCCTTTAAAGTAGCTGATATGAGGATAATACGAAATAAGAATATCAAGTACCCACAATTCCAACAAAGCACGGTACAAAAAGATATTTTAGAAAATGAAATATTTCATTAATCCTTGCCTGCACAACCAGCGTAACTTGCATTTTGGACACATGCTTGAAATTATGTTCGCAAGAGTTGTTTTTAGCAAATTATGGATGAAATGCATAGAAAATATCACCTTGTAAATTAACCAAGCATTAAATGGGCATGAAAACAGTAGTAAAACAAGGTCAATCAAGGACTGTCCTTCGTAGTGGAAGCCTATTAGTAGACAGTCAAGAGTTGAAATTCAACAATATCCAACTGAAAAGTGCTTTCAAAAGTTCCTTCAAATACACTTTTCCTTTCATCGTAGCTACGGGTCTGCCTCTGTATATAAATCTAAGAATTAAATTATTCACAATACCACATAGATTGCACAAAATGTTGATTTAAAATAAATCATCATAATAATTGAAAATAAAATGCCTACCAACGGAGTCAACTGACAAAATTTGTAGGTCAGTGTCGAGTAGATCAGGATGTTTCCAACCATCAGGGAACCGGTTTGGAATAGCGAATTGGATCTCGTAAATGTGACCTTCTTGCAGAAAACCTACATGAACATCTATAGTGTCGTTATCCTTACAAACAACATTTATTTCTGTGTTTGACGAGACATCAGTTGAAAAATGCACTTTACTTGCTTCGTGAGCTAGAATGGTGAGGGTAACTTTCTTTACAAAAGTGGAAAAATGTAGTGTCATGTCAAAAATGTCAATGCCATTTTTTAAAGCAACTATGTATGGAAAAATGGGTATGTGAAAAGTTAATTCCAAAACAAGAGGTTACCAGATAATCACAAAAAGCACAGCAACTGGAAAATATGATGTTTGCAGATAGTATTAGTTAACTCTAAGAACTAAAGGAGTTTTATTTACAATCTTCAAAACTAATCACAGTATAAACTCTCACAAATTTTTAATTTGTAAACATTTCTTTGCTTTTAATAAAGAGCAATGATAACTATTGAAAATATAAAATGCCAAAATATTGCACTTCTCTTTAAACAATATTACAATTTTGCTATTTGATGTGTTCTCTTCCATAAATACTTTCAGATGTTAACTATTTAACAAGTACTTAATATCTTATATTTAAAGAAATTATTGAAAATGGCACCTCACTAGAGAAATAGAAAAATTTCAATACTAAGAGTTAGCAACTAAAAATAAAATGAATACTACTTAATTACCAATTGTTTCATTTTCTGGTACTGTTTCCATATTTCAAGATCTCTGAAATGCAATTATTTGAATAACTGAGGTGATTATGAATCTCAAATGCAACAGTATTGAGTAGCATTTGTAGTAATGTTAATGCACAAGGAGCTTGGAAAAAGTGTGATATAAAGTTCTGATAACTACAAAATGTACACCAAAAAAATAAGAATATACCCTGGTTAAGGCAAATCCTCCTCCTCTCATTCTTATGATTATACAAAATAAAGTTAAATAAAATAAAAAAGAATAAAACAAATTCAAATTTTCTTGGGTGCTTAATACAAGGGAAGTGATGTTTACTAATTTTTCAGGCTTCTTCCCACCCCCAGAGCTTATTAAAACTTCCCCATTTATTTGTTTTAGTACTGCAAGTTGAAGGGTCACAGGCTCATATCAAAAAGTTTCTTTGCTTTGCACTTTTCAAAAGACAACATGTAATTGTATTCAGTTTTTGAGTGGTCCTTTTAGCTATAAATAATAACATAAAAACAGTCTTCATGAATGGTTGTAAGATTTTACCCCCTATCTGCTTAAAAAGAACCCGTCATTATTAGTTGTTGAAAAATTCAAATCCCCCAACTACTAATAGCCCTTTGTATAAAGCACCCAAGAGTGATTTAAAAACTTATTTACTATTAGCTAAAAATAACAAACTAATGAGATAACTTAAGAAGCTAGCTTTATTGAAGTTGATATAAATTTTTATGAATATTGCACTTTCAAAATATAAAAAGCTTAGGTAGAGTTACTAGGGGTTGTAGGAGGTGTGACACCCCCATCACTTTTGCAAATTTTTGTAAATTCAGTAAATTTTGCAATGATAACATACCATTCAGTAAACTTCAAAATACTAACTTCTTCTTATACTGATAGGATTGTTCTTTAATAGTTTAGGCTTGATGTACACAAAAATCAAAATTTCAAGATAGGAAAACAATGAAAGTGAAAAATGGGCATTGTTTCATTACCCAGGCATCTGAAGAATATGGGAACCAAGACCCTTCATAATCCAACTATCCCTAAATAATAATTTCCTAAATCTGTCCCTGATAAAGAGCATACAATATCAGTTCCTTGCATTGCATTACAGAAGTATACAATTAAAAGATTGCTTATGTGGAAATAATTTAAGACATTGCAGCAAAATATGACTACTGAAAGCCGAAGAAGTAAGCATGTGCTTGTATCTGCCAAATGCTGATACCATTGCAATCTTCAGTCTGGCATTTTCGGTCAAGCAAAATTATAAAATAAGATAAATGCTGAGTGATATATTTAAAAAGTGGCTGTCTAAGCAATCCATAACATTTTAACTTCCATAAATTTGGTAGAAATGCATATCTGCTTGTAAGTACGTGGTAAAGAAGATTACAAATTATAACCACTGTGTTTGAATAGAAATAAATATTATAATAAATGTATACTTGAAAAGATAATGATGAAAAGCAATCAATTAATGCTAGAAATGACCCTTGAGCTTGATCTAGAAGCTTCAAATCATTAAAGAGAAAGGATGAAGAGAACATGGTACTATGACTGACTAAAAGATTAACAAAAATTAAAAAGCAGGAAAAAAGGTCATGAAAAAAGAGGAAAGAAGATATTGCTATTGCTCTTGATGCAAGCATTACATGCTTGTGGAAATAGCATATCCTACTTGAATAAACACATAAAGCAAACATGTTTATGATACATCTATGTATCTATAGGAATAAACCATGACTGCATTCTAAGCTCTTCTCCATTTTCACATATTCATATTGCTTCTCACAACAAATCAACATACAATACGCACACATACACATAACTAGAACAGGGTTCATACAAGATTCTCCAGATAAAACTTCCTCACTTTTCCCTGATTTTCATTAAGCACAGGTGATTATCCTAGATCATTTAAGGCACTGATTTGAAATAATACTCAAAGATAATGCTTAAAATGCAACAGATGAACCCTTTGAAAGTCAGTAATTTATAATGTTAATTTGATTGGATTGTCAGCACAGAATAAAATTATGATCTTCGACGAATAATAAGAATAATGCAGACTTCAGACTGCTTTACTTCCTGAAAACTCAAAAATCAACTTCAGAATTCCCTGAATTCTCCCTGACTTTTTAACAAGTAGACAAAAATCCCTGACTTTTCCAGGTTTTTCCTGACTTTTGCCAAAATTATCCAATTTTCCCTGTAAGAGCCTTCTAGGAAAACCAAGACATCCACATTGAGCTAAAATGCCATACATGTAAACAGAAAATGCTGGACACCTGTAAAGAAGCAAACCACAACATATCCTATTCAGCCAGTTGCTAGATCTTGTCTGCACTCAGCCCAGGATTACACCAAAGAACCCCCCATAAAAAGACATACACACAACTAACTATACATTATTCTCAACATGGGTTTCTCATATTTATGAACGGTTCGAGAAACACAAGTGCCACGATAATAGATAAACATTGTCTTCCACCTACACACATGCTGCGTTCTCTAACTAATTTCGATACTGTTGTGGTCTTAACAAGACATCTGTCTAGCTTAAAATTATTTTTATCTTGATGTTGAAAGCTAAATATTGTGCAAATATACACAAACATTCGTTAGATAAAATTCGATCTACTAAACTCGATTAACTTAATTATTAAGAGTAACAACTTAATAACCAACTGTAGCCACACAGCATTGAACGGAAAAATACATATAGCAGTATCTGTAATAGAAACCTGTGTGTCTTTGGACTCCTGTTCCGTGGCTGCAGACTTTACGACAATTAACGTGTAATGCGAAAAAGAAACTTGTACAAAAATGAAAAGACGAAATTGTTCTGTTCAAAACAGCGAGGCAACAGGTTTACGCGTAACTGATTTGGCATCGAGGCTGCATTGGGGTATTCGCACTCAACTGTTGACATGAACTCTCAGAGAAGATTTTAGCCGTTATAGTACTTTGCTAAAAGCATTTTGATAAATTATGTCACTGTTCTACAGCAATCTATGGTTTCCCTCAACATGCCAAGCTGGTGACCTGTTTTCGGTAACATTAAGAGCTCTCAAATTTGATTAACTTTTGAAAATGACACTTGTTTTCCTGTGGTGGCAGCAGGTTTTCTTTGCTTGGCAAACTTTAACTTAAATTCCATTAAACTGACATGTTTGTAGAAGTTGGTACTACAGATGTTAACAACTTTATCACTGTAAACCTCACCGGCAAGTGCCTTGAAGATGGAAATTATTTACGAGGACAAAATATTTACTTACTTACTTCTTAGCTAAGTGCTCTTATCACACATTTTGGATTTTCATCCACTAGGGATTGAAACTAGAATGCAATGATCAAAAGCAGCTGCAAGCCTGTATGCTTTCTGAACCACAATTTTTTCTTTATGAACGCAACAGTTCATTGTCATAATACAAGACAATCCACTCGTGGTGATCTGTTTCTGGCTAATATAAACACGTCACAATATGGCTTGAAATCATTTCGATATTTGGGAGCAAAATTATGGAATGAATTACCTATTGCAATAAGAACTTCTCCGTCAAAATTTACATTCAAAAAGTCTCTAAAATTTCATTTCTTAAATGCAATGTAATTGCAATGGAACTGACATTAAGACGTAACTTGCATTTAATACAAATTGTGAAAATCCCGTGTGCTAAAACTAAAAGGGGGACCTCCTTCTCGTTAGTTAATCTACTTAGGAGGTTCCTCCTTAAGAATTCTGCTTTTTTGTTGTTTCTTTCTTGTTAGTGAGGTATTGTTTTGTACTTACAGGCAGAATTTAAAAAGTTATAATGATGATGATGATGACCTACCATAATTCTCTGCCTATAAGCCCAGAGCTTATCTATGTTCGTAAGGCTTTCTTGGTGGGCGTGTCTGTGGGGGGGGGGGGGGGGG
>OLMO02000297.1:13393308-13418550 GCA_900291935.2 Cassiopea xamachana
CATACGCGCGCGCGCGCGCACACACACACACACACACACACACATATATATATATATATACAAACACACAGTAGACGGTGCTTGCCCCACCACTTGATTGCTCTTTTATTCAGCGACCTTCTGTCTTTTTCTTATTTGAAATATTTATATACTTATGTGATTTTTTCATTCTACGGTTAATACCAATACTTTAAAGTGTACTTTTAAAAGCTTGTTGATGTGTAGATTCTGCATGTATCTAAAGCACCCTTTCTCAAATGCCCCCAGCAGTGAAAATTCCTTAAACAATGCCATGCCTATACATTTTCAAAATTTCCTAGGGTTCAAAAATCCAGTGCTGTAATTTCCTAACTATTTGAGTAGTAGCGTACTGCTTTCTTGCAAACTACTTTATAAATAAAACACGTTAATCTTTGTTTATACGAATTTAGATTAAATTTAGATTACAATTTACTCAAAAAGACCAATGCGAATGGTAAAAAAAGGTAATCCCGTATACTTTCGTACGTAGGGGAGTGCCTGTTAGGGAGGACATTTATCCTGAGCCATCGGCATGTGAGGTAGGGTGGCCAGTTCCTCTCCTCGCCGCTTTTATCTCCCCAGTGTTCCCACTGGGTACCCATTCGCTGCTGGGTGAACAGTGAGCGAATGCTCAGTCAAGGCATCGAGTCGGGCTCGAACCGTAGACCTTCCGCATGTGAGGCATGCGCTCGTACAGTTTTATGTTTAGGCTTAACATAGAAGCATCTTGTAATTTGAACGAAATTTTCCCTAAGGCAAACTCAAATGAGGTCGAAGCCCAAGCAAAAAAGCCAACTGTCCTTAACCTATTGCAATGCCTTTCTTTCATAATTGTTACACAAACATATATGAATTAGAGTCATTACACATTTAGAAGCTTTACTCAACTGCTTTATGAATTAAAACTTACAAAAGATTTTACATTTTTTATGACTTTTTAGACTTCCTCTCATCGTGCATTAATGGTGAGAATGGCTCCTCTTTTTCTAGTGCTAGGAACAATTTCCATGTCCTTGCATATAATCTTGCTTCAAATCTATTGCTACCATCATCCAAACCACATCTATACAAAGCTGGTGATCGTAACCCAAATATCTTAATTCCTTAAATTAATGCATATACAGGAATAGAGCAAACTGGAGATAATTGCCTTATAAGTTATTCTAAAGCCATAATCCTGATCATCACTTCTTACAACAGTTTCTTTCCTACTTATGTAGGCACGCCGGAGCCGGGGGGTGCTGGGTGCTGCAGCCCCCTTTTTGTCCATTCATTCATTCATTCATTCATTCATTCATTCATTCATTCATTCATTATCATTCTTTATAGCTTGATACAACTATAGTTGTAAAACCAACTCAAATAATCTATTAAAACAAAGTAAAAGAAGAACAAAGATTAGGCTATAGTACAAATGGAAAAGAAATACTTATTTACAAATTAAGCAATGGCAAGTTAATTTACTTATTTACAAATTAAGCAATGGCATACTTTGCCATACCACTTTGCAATCAATTGTTTAGAATTTTGAAGGTACCAGCTCTCTTTATTTCATCCTTTAGAGTATTCCATAGGAGACTAACTCTACATGAGAGAGTGTCTCGTCCATATCTAGTTGTTTGTGCTTGTGGAAGCCTGCGTAGTACCTTAGTACGGAGATTGTAAGGCATATCCTTTTCAACAAAAAGGTTCCCACATATATGTAGGATTTATTTGGTTAGTTGTCTTGTAAATTTCGGTCATGAGACTTTGCTATTGTATGATGAAACACAATAGATAGCCTATCCCATCTAAGATAGGATGCATTTTGACGTTCAAAAAGGTTGCTTTCTTGCAGTAAAAGGGCGTAATTATAAAAGTTTTAAGGGGCTCCTTCCCGTTAGGAGTTTGCCACTCGTCCCCATCCCCCTCACTCAAGAATACGCTCTGGTATCCCTGTTACGTAACCATACAAATATAATTAGCCAATATTTATTGACTTTTTTCTTTATTTCTTTTTAAGTTGCACCACTAAATGCATAATTTCCTATTTCACACAAGTGGCCTCAATATTTGTGATAACCTAACTCTCATTCTCTTTTCGATCACTGCATCCATGCATTCAGCTATAAATTTTCGTACTGTTTTTCCACAGACACCTCCGTAGTTTTTCTTTACTTTATACAATACACCTTTACTTCGAATTCATGATTTCTTCCACATAAACAATGCGATGCTACGGTGATATGAATATTACGGTGATATGAATGTTACGGTGATATGAATGTTACGGTAATATCGATGTTACGGAGATATCGATGTTATGGTTATATCGATGTTATGGTGATACGATGTTACGTTGATATCGACGTTACAGAGATATCAATGTTACATTGATATCGATGTTACGTTGATATCGACGTTGCGATGCAATATGATATCTCAATTTGCAGGAGCTCCACAGCAAATCTTGAAACACAGCTGTTGTTCTTGCTGTTATTTCTCAAGCTGCTTGCAGGGGCGCCTGCGCATGCTTGGGGCAGGTGGGCAAGGCTTCCTCTGAGGGCACATCTATGTATATGTATATTCCTCCACAGGGGGTAGTTTTTAGTATTCAAGCTTTTTCCAGAAGAAAAATGCTTTGTATCTTGGTCTCCTAGTAACACAACTCTAATTTGGGGTCTGGGGGGCTTGACCCCAGAAAAATTTGTATGAACCAAGCTGTCTAAAATGCCAGGAAATGGCCTTTCAGAAGATAGGAGAGATGGCAAGAGTTTAGTAAGAAGGGCTATTCTTGTCCCTCCTACTCCCCATTGATGAGGGCAGAGGAGGCAACTGCTCTACCCTCATCCATGGGGAGTAGGAGAGACAAGAAAGTTCCCAGTATCGATGTATTTAAAACTCGATTTTTCTGTGTACAAAATGTCATACATGTGATGTTGGTTACCCTCTAACAGGTTAACTTTTATTATTAATAAGTTTTATCCTCCTTTCAAGTGTACATGGAGCTTTTTCACTTTCCATTAATGTGCATGCACAAAGCATTGGAACTCAAAAATTTTTACTAAGAACGTCCTAAGAAAGTTTTGATACTAGAATTGGGAAAAGGTTAAGAAAGTTTCAGTACTGGAAGAAAAAAGCTATCTTATATAAAAAAATGTGTATTCTGAGGAAAAACCTTTTCTGTATTTGGAAGGGCGTTGCTTTAAAAAATTCTTCTAGGAGCAACGCCAAAGACTCCCACTTTAACATACTTTTAATGGTGGTAAGACGACTATTTTGGCAAGCAAATTAACGAAATTACCTAATAACTGTCTCTGCTTGAATAAGTGCCTCGGGAAAAGAGCAAAATTTAGGACTAGGCGCTCCTGCCAAAAAGTACCCCCCTAAGCAGGACAGAATTTTTACTCAAACTGATGATGAACACACAGCAGGACCATACGGCATAAACAACTAAACAATAGTGCTCATTATCGCAGCTGTATTATAAACTTTAGAGGAAACTAGGGCATATATAGATAAAGAGAACAAATTGTAAAATTGTTTGAAAAATGATTATATTGCAAAATTGGAAGCATCAAGGTTCAAGTCAAAATGTGAAGGTAATTTTCGTCACATGTATAACGAATGAGCTTTCTGTCACCTTATGAAAATTGCAGCTGCCTGTTTGTTGTAACTTGAGATTGAAGTTAGAAAGAGCACTGAATGATTGAAAATGTTTGCTGCTTTCTTCACTTATGAAAGTTAACACGCGTGCCTGTCAAATAACCGCCCCTACCCAGGGTTATGGTCGGAAGGTAAAATAAGTGCCCCAGGTGGTTATTCGGTCATTTCCGGTAACTGTTTGTCCATTGAAACATATTGTGAACATATAAGGAGTTCCAGAATCTTAATGGGGTCTCTATATTTGCTAGGCTCGTAGACACTAGGGGCAGGGGGCATTGCCCCCAATAATTCACCGAGGTTGAATATAGCAGTACTCTACTCTGCACTTTTTAATCATCTTTCAGTCAGCTTCAATCCAATCTAGAGCCTAGGAACATCACAACACAGATACCCTAGTGTTTCTAATAGACGGGCCTTCAGTCTATGAATTTCAGGAGAATTTTCCTTCCCTTTTTGCTTATTAACACCCCCTTCCATTAAATTTTACAAATCGATCATGATCAGAACACGCAAAAAAATTAACTTACCTTTTAACACAACAATTTACCAGCATAAACCACCTTCTCTTAGCACTCCTTTTCTATTGAAAAGCTGCCGACATGCACACCCCTTTCCATTAACACCTTCTTTTATTGAAAACTAGCCGACACTAACACCCCCTTCTATTCGCACCCCCTTCCATTAAAGATTGGCCGATATGAACATCTCTTCTATTGCCTCCCCCCTTCTATTAGAGACACTGAAGTATGTGGCATGCAAATTCCCTGATTTTGTTGTCCGGCCAACTTTTTTTAGTCCTGGAATGAGTGTTTTAAGAATTACTGCTTGTGTAGATGGCGAGGTAGTAGCAAAGAGAAAAAGTCGGTTTAACCGTTTCCTTTTTCGTTTTAACTCTTGAAGTTTTGATGAAGCTAAGCACAGGACCCAGTTTCTCCATCTTAGCATGAAAATCAATGAAGAAAACTGCTATATTCCTTTCTGCAAAAGGGTGTTCCCCAACGTTCTAGAGGGCGCTACCTCGAAAAATTTTTCTAGGGGCAAGCCCCTCGGCCCCCCATTTTCTGACAGACTCCTATGAACAAAGACTATTTTGGTATATTTATGTTCTTTATTGGCACAGACGTGTGACGTGCAACACACCTCTGGCTTTTAACTTGACTTCTACATCTGTGTCCCCTCCCCCAATCCAGTTCAGCTGTCTACGGGCCTGATATTTGCTCCCTCCGATTCCAGTTCAGCTTTCTAAAGGCCTGTGCATAGGGAATCAAGAAGCATATAGATACACAATGCTGGCTGCGATTGAAATGGTGCACTTATATGGGCTTGGCTCAGAATCCAAGGGATGATACAGTTACGTTGCAGCAGCAGTCAAATACATATTTAGAGAATAAGATCATCTTCCTTGTTAGTAGCATGGAAATATGTCATTTACGGTTTCTCTGTGTCTATTTTTGACGAGACCAAACTGACTTGAACTTAAGTCTGCAAATGACTTGAACTGTTGGTGAACAACAGAATTTTCGACAAAAGCAAACTACTTATCGCGAATATTTTCTACACGGACTACTCTTAAGGGGGGTATAGGGGTCGCTTACTGCGCAAAAAATGACAGTACAGTGTACTCATTCCGGGCAACTGAGCGTATTTTGACCATAGGTCCCGACTTTCACTTTTTGTCAGAGAAAAGATGCCCTGTAGTACTTTTTACTCTAAATCAATGTCATGTCAAATTAAGCTACAAGCCCTGTATTGGTAAAATACACAGCAAGAGAAGCAGTTTTGTCTGAGGATGTTTAGCAGAGCCCATAATAAAAACACTGTCTAATGATGCTATTTTTATTGAAGCAACAAAAACCTAAGCAGAATGTTTAAATCAAAGCAGTTATAGAAACGGAATTTTGCAGCAGCTATATAAACAAGATGATTTCAGATTTTCTGAAAATAAGATCAACAAAATACAGTGACCTCAATCGTTGGGCTAGTAAAAACCCAATTATTTTTTGTGTACATGTACCACCAGCTAGGAATTCAAAACTCTCCAAATTTAAAGCAACATACGTCAAAAGAATTAAAATCCAGCTGGCCAGCATAGATTAACGATAAGAGCATGTAAGAACGAGAAAAAGTCGCTCTTGCTTTGAATCTACTCTGAACCCAATTCGATTTGACGTTGAGCACGCTCTCTATCGGTCAAGTCAGCCAATTAGCCACTGGGCCTAGTCAATTTGCTGTAGCCAATTAATGAATGAAGGTTAGGCTGTAACCAACTAGGGCTTGCTTAAATCATTGAATGTCCTGTTTCATGGCATCGAGTAAGGTGTTTAGCAAGATTTTGCTTCTTGCTTCAATTGTATTTGGAGCCTCATTTGCCTAGAAGAGGCTGGCAATAGCTATTCAACTAAAGAGTTGTTCCAGTACATTTGCTTGACTTTTTTCATGGCTTTACTTACTCCCCACCAGTGACAATCTTCCCACCATCACGTAAAATAATAATGAAGTATTTGCATATTCCCATATGTTTACAAATTGAAAAATTCTCTTTCTGGAATACCAAGCAGAAGATTTGTGAAATGTTATTCTAGCTTAGGCACTACATTTTTGAATTAGATGTATCACAAGAAGTGGCTCTCGTGACACTACTTTTCATAAAGTGTAGAATACCGTAACCTTTTCTTTAGTAACAGTAATTGGTCAAATGGGCAAAACGCCTCCCCCCCAAATGGAAAGAGGTTTGGCACATCTCTGACTTTAAGAGACTGTTCTCAGTACTCATCAAATGTCTAAAGCCTATCAAGATAGTTGTAAAGCGTTCTTTTAAAGTATGTATAATCAGTTATATTAGTAATGTCCTTTGCATGCAATCAGTAGCATAGCCAACATGCAGAATAGGTACGTTGATGTAGTGAGATGCTAGGGATATCACACATCCCCAGACAAAAATCCTCTCTGTAAATCACCAAATTTTCCCCATTTTTGATGATATATTTTCCCATTTTATGCATTGGGGAACCAAAGAAAAATGCTTTCTTGTTTTTAGGTAACGGAAAGCTGGGAACGATGCAAAATATTTAGGAAGGGGCCTGTCTAGAATGAATAACTTAGGTCAATAGATACAATACTGAGAAACGTTTTATATCTTTAAATGACCTTCTTGCTATTTAGAAATCAAGGAGTCTAAAAATAGAATTACTTGCAGACTGTGACGAAGAGTAACGAAATCACTTGGCATTGTCATGCAACAGATAGAGTGAGATTTGATATTCGTTGTGTGAATAATGTTATGCCCTTTTGGTCGCGAGAACATACTTTAAAAAAACTGTCTTAGGCTAATTTCTCCATCACTATCCAATGTACTTATGCTCCCTGTTGTTGGCTAAATATGACAGCTCTAACGTAATCACAAACAAAAAAATTGAGTCATGATGCCGTACAGGGCATTCTTTTCTCCAATAACAAAACTCTTTTGGTTGGGGCAGCTGAATAGCTAGGCACGTGGTGAATTATTTCTAAAACTCTAAATCTGATTGAAATCATATTGCCTAGTTATTTATCAAACTAGGAAAGATAAAATTTAATCTTGCATAGACTGTTTAACGTCGCTATAAAATTTCAACTAATCCTCCCAAGAAAAGACTACTAAGTGAAAACATACGATGGTTTCTAGTGTATTTTTAAGTTTATAGACTCTCGAAGAGCTAATTCTATATTCATTTGGACATCTAAGCTTATTAGAAGTCGCTTGATATTCCCAATAACAGCATATAGAATATAAATCCTTGCATCTTGGTAAATAACGAGTTTGAAACGTTTTACGGAGTCGTTCGTGCTTTAGGCAATAGGCTGAGTTCATACAGCAGAGGAAAACGGTGGGTAGAAGAAAAAAGCTAACATTTACATGAAAAAAAGTTATCATCTCATTGCATTTTAGGTATGAGAGAGTAACTGGCAAGATAATAAGAGATTTTACGCTAACTGAAAGATGACAAAGATGAAGAAGAATTAATGTATGGTGCGTTATTTTCCAAAGATTAGCGTCAACATCTAAGAACTATGGTGTCTACCAGAAGAGACTGAGGATTAATTGTATTTCTGACAATTAATCACTACTAAGAAAGTGCCTACGTTTTGCATATGGTCAAAAATTCCAAAGGGCTGCTTTATAGTAAAGAATCTACTTTCTCCTAACCAGTATTAAGTCGTGCTGGTAGACCATCATTCTCATTAAGAACCGCTCGTATTCAATCCCCAAGCAGATACTTCATAAATATTGCAAGAGTCACCTGGAATATAAATTTAAAGACTGACCTGTGCACGAACGTGAATGCTCAAATTTAGCGATTCAGAAAAGAAAGCTGGGTTCATGCAGTTCTGCTGAAGGAACTTCGAAGCATTGATGTAAAGCAGTTTACTACTGGATGAGTTCCTGTAAATCTATCTTTTGAGAAGTGTTATTATGCCTAGAACGCGCCGTCAAAGATAATTCCAAGGTGATTTTGAATAGCTACTCTTTCAGCCATGGATAACTCAAGTAACATTATAGCTAACGCAACAATACACATATTTAATTCAACATTGAACTCAACGCCCGCACCAAACCCGAGTGGATTCACTTTCACAGAGGTAGTGATAATGTCAACAGCTATGGTTATTCTGATGCTTGTTACTCTCTTTGGAAACTGCCTAGTCCTTGGCATCTTTTATCAATACACACCACTTCGCACTGTTACCAATTACTTCATCGTCTCTCTTGCAAATGCTGATCTTTTGGTCGCAGTGTTATCAATTCCCATCTGGATTGCATACATAAGAGTTAACTTAGTTGAGCTCAAGTTTGGCGAAGAGGTCAGGTGATTTCTTATTTAAAATGAATTGTGATTCTTGCTTAGTTAAGACTCAATTCGAAGACTTGAGAATCTTGTCTTACTTTAACGACTAACTGATCCTGCTTTTGGCAGTAAATACTTACATTCATTCCGATCTTAAAAATTATAAAGCGGCCATTCAAAAAGTACATAACAGTAAGGTTGTGGGTGGAAATGCACTGTTTTCGTGACAAACCGTTACGGGATATATAGTGGGTAGAGGGTGTACATTGCTTTCGCTAAGTAACACCAAAAATATAGTACAATAGTCTTACTTTTTTGAATTTCTGATGAATGCTTCTATGAGATATTCAATTGAAGAAAGAGTCTGAGACCTTATCGGGTTTGAATCTTGATGCTATCCCTAATCATTTATTGAGTTCAGTGATTCTGAGCTACTATCTTTTGCCTTGCGTCAAGTTATATTATGCACCAAAATCGAGGCTGGTGTTGGGGGGGTCTCATCCCAGAATGTTGCATAACAGGGAGGGAGTACCAGCCTGAGTGTGACAAGCTTTTGCAAAGTGGAGTAGGGGGGGTCAAAATAGCAATTTTTCCGCTAAGTACTTCTTGAATTATCGCTAAAGTGACCATGTTTTGATAACTATTGTTCTTTGTGAAAGGAGTTCACTGCTGCGAACAATAATCTACATGTAGTTGTAGAGCCATGGAGAAATGAAGACTGTACACGGGTTTTCTAATCATCATAATTTTGATTATTTTACAGTTGTTACGCTTTTGGACATGTCTCGATATCATGACAGGAGTTTCCTCTGTCCTCAACCTCTCATTTGTAAGCGTTGACCGTTACGTTCATATTGCCAAGCCGTTGCATTACCACACAATCATGACATCAAAGCGAGCAAAAGTTATCATCCTTTGTATTTGGATGTATGCACTTGGGTTGGCATTGATCAAAGGCATCGCATTTCATTGGGAAAGGCCTAATTATGAGATACTAGTATCCATAATGGGGTTCGTTCTTCCTTTAGCTGTCATGGGCTGGTGCTACCTCAAGATATTCGGAGAGGCGAGAATTCATGAAAAAGCCCTGAAAGATTTGGATACTATCAGAAAGAAAGATCGCAAAAAGCAATTCAAAGCTGCAAAAACCATTGCTGTGGTGATCCTTGCTTTCTTCATTTGTTGGTGCCCATTCTTCATGTTAAATCTGGCCTACGGCTTACATCCAACATGGATTATACCTGGTGCATTAATAACGATTTCAAAATGGCTCCATTACACCAATTCCGCCTTAAACCCCATCATATACGCGTGCTTTAATCAGGAATATAGATCAGCGTTTCGTGCACTGCTCACACGCAAACGCTATCAAAGCGGAAGGCTAAGCAAAAGACCCGAAAAAAAGGCGCACCAAAAGAAGGCTAGACTGGAGAACGGCAATGCATCAACACAGAATGGAGGCATGGAGCAGAGTATTGGCCTCATTTGCAACCAAGATAGACAGGGCAGCAGATTTTCACCTTGTTCAGAAAACCAAACGATTGAGGTCTGTGGTGCTCTTGATGAATCAATGGTTTAACTTTGTTCATTATGATAGATTATTGATAATATTTAATTTAGTGGCCTAAAGAAACCCTGGTGAGTAAAGGACATACTACGTTTGGACTAGATTTTACGAAATAAAATAATTTAAATCAAGTAATATGCTTTCTTTTCGATAAGGGTCGAATATTGTACACTAGAAGAGGTGAGTGGGAAATATTGATCTGTATTAACTCAAAAATTTTCATTATATTTTCGTTTATCATGAGTTACGGAATAGCTTTGGCTATTCTGACTCTAATGTAAGTAAAGCAAGTAGGATTCCGAATGCTAGGGGTCACCACTAGGCCCGTATGCAAGTAAAGTAAGCAGCATCCCCCACCCGAGTGAGGGATAAGTGGCCAAGCGGCCCAGCCAGTTCCATTAGCTTAACTGAAGTTAAGCATGGCTGTGTGTGGTCAGAAACAGGATGGGCGACCTCCCAGATGAACGACCAAAATAGCTCACTGCGTTCGGGACGTTAAACTAGGGGTCCCATGCTTGGATGCGGCTTGCATAGTAGGCCTAAATTAGCTGAAAAAGCTAGGTATAACAGCCTACTCAAAACAATGTGAACAACAACAACAACCTTTACCCTGATTGGGGCCAGCTGCTGACAATATAGAACCCTATTTTGCAAAGTACAGTTCAGTTTTGGGACTGCAGTGAGATAAGTGAAATTGGTAGACTACAAACACTGCAAATGTACTATATAGGTACATAGATAAGAATCTCCTCAAAACAGCATGTTGCTTAAATGATACATACACTCCCTCTGCAAGGACTGGGACCAGAATGGGGGTAGCTGGGGCTGGATCTAGCCCCGGGGCCAGAGATTGGTAACCCCTGCCGTATGCCTTTATACGCATAAGTGTAAGAGGCGGGGGGCAGGGGGGCTGCAGTCCCCAAAGTTGGGCAGAAATCCGTTTCCCTCAGGCAAATTTTCTGAAAGAGCAATAAGAAATTTGGGCAGAAAGTTTACAGAACGTTTACAGCCCCCCAAAATTTGACGTCCTCCTACGCCCATGTTCATGCGTATGGGGAATTACCCTCTAGAGAGAACACTTCTCCTGGTTCACCGTCACGTGAAGTAGGGTGGCCGATTCCCCTCCTCGCCCTTTTTGTCCTCGATGTTGTTGTTGAGGGGTAACACAGTTTAACATTGATACCCTTCCTAAAATGTTTGGTCTTTATTAAGCTACCTACTGAAGCAAATATTTTGTAACGAAACCAAAGTTGTAAAAAGCTGTGTTTGTTTTAAACTTTTGCGTCATGTTTCCTACAAGTTTTAAGACTACACCATTGTTTATTCCCCCAGGGCTCCCACCAAGTGCCTAACCGCTACTGCGCGGCATGGAGAGGGCATTCAACCTAGGAAGAACTATGAGAACTATGGTCAGGGTCACCGTGAGAATTCTGAGGCCCCAAGGCAAAAGAAAAAGGCGAGGCCCTCTGCGAGCGAAGCGAGCAGAAAATTCTTAGGGTCTAAAAATTAACTTAACTTTGAAAATTACTACTGGCTTACTGTATGAGGTCCCCCAGACCTTGAAGCATTGAGTGTTATGAGGCCCCTTGGACTTTGAGACCCTGGGGTAATGTGCCCCCTGCCCCCTGCCCCCTTTCAGCTGTCCAGACAATGGCTTCCCGAAAATGTGAGTAAAGCCAAATGGACGGTTCAATTCGTCCTAGCGGTCAATGGCTGCACTTCTAAATGTACCAGTTTACCCTTTTCCGGTATGAAAGTGGTCCGGTGCAAGACTAGCACAGATTTTGTATTGGATCAAAGATGGTCCAGCTCAAGCTTAGCTTTGCTTAGGTCAAGATTTGTCAAAATTTAGCAATATTGTCAATCCGATTTGATCAGAATTGCAAAAGCGTTCTTCTTGCGTTTTGCAAAATTAAGTTGGTGGGTAAAGAGTCGTTGGAAGTAAAGTTTATAATATTTATCTGCACAACCGCTTAGAGCAAATTTAAGAGAATGTTGGGTTAATGGCCTCGAAAGATTTGGCTAAAGGATGGACTCGTTGGATTTGCCTTTTCTAAATTCGATTGACGACAGACAGAAATAAAGCCACTGGACAGCATGCCCTAATGACTTGGCTGCCAATCCTAGCAGGATTCTATGAGTTTTGTTACTTTTGTTACCACAGCTATAGTTGGGCTTTACTAAGGGTGCAAATACTAATTAATACAATGGAATTATCAAATATTTGATTGACTAAAATTGATCAGTTGTATCTATTGGTAACTGGAGGTACAGCTGAGAGAAGTTTTCTATAACAATTTTAAGAATAGAAAATCTATATGCTTTATTTTCTCTGAACCACCAACAGCAAGAAGGACGCAAGTCATCTAGTCTCAACTGTAGTTGGTGCTTTCAATTTAACAGTATCAACTAAACACAAACAAAAAGGATAAGGGGGGTTTGGGGTTTAGCGCTGCTGATATATTATTCAAATAAAGCCCAATTTCCATGCAGCCACATAAACGCAGGACTACCCGCAATGCACCAGCCGACGGCAGACATCACAGAGAATTTTGATACCCAAGCTCAGAGAATTAGGTGTTAGACAGTTAATATACAAACTTGTGCATGGAAAGGGCAGTTGCCCGAAGAACTTTTAAGTGGGTGGGGGGTGGGGTGTCGCAGATGAAATTTACGGTAGGCGACAAAATCTTGCAAAATTCGCAGTGATCACAACGCAAGCTTTTACCGACAAGCCAATTGATTACCAACGGCTTTGGCAGAAAGTGGAAGGGAGTTAACACCCTCACATCCCCTACCTCAGCACGGCCCTTGGAAAAGCCTATGATTTTAATTTATATCAATTTCAAAGAGTCATATTGTCATAGTTAAAAATCAGTGTAAATAATGGAAATTTTAAACGTTGATTGATTTCAGAACCATATATGTACTATAGGGACTATGTACTCTATGTAGAATGTAATGTATACTAGAAAGAGGACTAAGTACTCTATGTAAAATTATCAAAAACATTGCAGAACATCGAATATTAGTAACAATGTATAGTTAATCGAATCGGGGAGTATTAGTTTATGTTTACCTAAAAGATTATGGTAGGAGAGATGGGAATTATAAATTAACAAAAAGATATAATTCTTTGCCTTTAGTCTACCGTTTTTCCTCTAATTAACGCCGCACTCTAATAAACGCCGTACTCTAAAGAACACTGCACTCCTGGACAAACCTTTGAAAAGAACGCCGCCCTCTGATAAACGCTGCTTTCTAATAAACGCCACCCACTAATAAACGCCGCTATCTTATAAGCCGCATTTCTGGACAAACCTTCGAAAAGAACGCTGGCCTGTAATAAACGCCGTGTTAGAAAGCTCACATCATGAACGGGAGTGTGATGAAGACAGTGATATTGAAATTCTTTGATGTTTTACGTACTGTAAAAAAATGTTTTAAACGTTAATGCATTTCTAACACAGTCTTTGTTACGCTTATTTAGGAAAAGAAAGTATTTTGTAAAATCTCACTTTCGATTTGTAGAGAACGCCGCCCTCTAATTAGCACCATATCATGAATTTCGGTTTTTTTAAAGGACGCCGAGGCGCCTGGCAATCCTATCGTATTTAGCTTATATGGAATACGTTCCCAGTCAACGCTATTGTAAATCTTTTGGACTTCATGGTCGTTTGTTGAATCAGTAGATGGGGCCTAAAGTGTGAATTTGTCTGACAGGAATTTCAGTATAAGCTGCTTTAAAAAATTCTCAAAACAAATATGGGTATGAAAGAAGATTAAAAGCATGTTTGCAAAACGGAACTGGAAAAAAATATAACTTTCAGTCACTAGAAATGCCCCGTTTTAGCAAAAAATATCCTAGCACGACTCTTATATTGGTCTATCTTTCCCTCTTCTTTGTCTTTTATGAGCGGTTTGTTTGAAGCTGACCTTGATTTGCTTGCGCAAGTGTGAACTACTTACTGCACCTCTTGCTTCACATCGCACTTGACGTCAGAAAGCTCTGACTGCGCATGCTTACTTCCCTTGCTTCAGCTCTTACTTCACAAGTATGTAGCAGGCTTAACTGCAACTTCTAGCGTTCAAGTGCCCACCTTTGAAACATTGAAACAGTTAATGATTAGCGAGAGCATTGATAATGAACTGCTAGACGCGTTTCTTTTTCATAAGAAACATGTCTATAGGAAACATGAGGCTGAAATTAGGCAAAAATCAAGAAACATTGAAGAAACATAGGCAGGCTGAGTTACAAATAATAACTTACAAAAACTGTTTTTACTAGTAGATTTTTGATCAAACTAACAAGAAAATAGAATGAACATCCTTTACACGCCTTACGAAATCTGAGCATCATTTCTCTTGCATAACAATTGCCTAATCCAGGTTGTTGCTGTCAGTTGAAGTCTTTAAATTTAAGAAACATTTAAGGTTGGATTTGACGAAATATTAAGAAACATCCAGGCAGAAGCCAGAGAGCTTGTTTCTTGTAAAAAAGAAATTGTAGCCACAAACGTTAACGATAGATTTTACCGTATGAGCTGAACAAATTAAGATCAAAAAGTGTCTCAAGAATAGGCTACTTCAACTTTCAACTAACTTCGACAAGCTGCCTTATTTCCTAAAATCAGCTACAGATTAATCACAGTAGACAACCGATTATGTCTCTACGAGAAGCGCCAAGATTTCCTAATTCTATCGGCTATAAATGTAAAAGCGAACTGATACTCTACCCAGGTACACAAGACTATGGACAATTGTGGTATGTATACTAGCTGTGAGCTGATTACTGTTGAGTACTGTGGGCTCTGATGTAAAGAAGAGTCTTAAAATTTTTAGATAATGGAAAATGTATAATGCCATTAGTGTATGAAGCAAATAAAATTTTATCGTCTTTGAAAATCTCTGGGTGTTAGCAGGATTTGGTAAAGCGTAATTTTGATAATTAGCTTAAATATGTTTGAAATACAACATTGACGTTTTAATCCACATGACATAACAAAGGGCATTATACCGAAAACATTGAAGACCTATTTTATGTTGACGATTAGCTCAGGTCCATCGTTCGAATAAAAGAAATTGTTTTACATTCCTTCAAGGTTTTACATAGCATAACAGCTTCAAAATTGATTGCATGGAAATTTTCAAATCCAAACGAAGCTTTTAATCAAAATGAGTCCCATTACTTTTGCTTACTGGTGTTGCCGGAGAGCAGAACGTAGAGAACGCTTATCTTGGTAGCAATTACTGCGTAAGTGGCTTAAGCCATAGAACTCCAGTTATGATTTTTTCTGAAACAAATAAGATAGAAGTCAATATCTCTATCCAATTTGTACATCTCTCCTTATTTCAAAAACTGACCTCGTTGCTCATCATCATCATATTTTATCGCGCCAATGGGTTATCCAAACTCGGGCTGTCTCGTTGAAATTCTCGGAGATCTTGATCGGTGCAGTGGGATCCTGTGGGCATTCTGAGAGAATGTGGTTGACTGTTTGGTTGGGGTGGCCATTTCCTCATTGCTATTTCATGCACAACAAATTGACTTATGGGTCATTCCATACGAAATTAGCAGCTATGATAATCCTACCTCTCAGATTTGGCTGAAAATTGGTGTACTTACTAAGTTTCTTACTTTTAGCAGCTGTGCCATGGTAAGAATCTTAGCTTCATCATTTACTTAATTAATATGGAAAATTTTGTTTATTTTCCTTTTTTAGGTTTCAACCACATAATGACATGAGTAAATAATCCCAAGGCATTGCTTGGGATTTCTTTAGATTTTTGATACTACTTTTTCAATAAAAAACCAAGGTAAGACCACGATAAAACTTTTACTATAAGTTCAATCATATATAAGCATCAAACAAATACCAAATTTAATTTGGTCTGAGTTAGGCCTTTAGAGGGAGGGCGCCAGAACTAAGCACTAGCATGTTGCTTAGCAACCAACTAGGAGTAATTTAGACAGCCACACCTCAGAAAGAGTAATTTTGATGTCAATATTGATATGATTTTTGAATTTTGGATGCCTGAATGCAACAGTAGTGCAGTTTTCAAGCGCTTTGAGAGAGTTCTGCTTCATTAAAAGAACTTTCCATCTGGCGCCAAATTCATAGCCAGTCTGTCCTCAAAAAATATGCAAATTGGGCAAAAGTTCAATGGTCCATAAAATTAGCATGCTTTGGAATATTGGGACAGAAATTGACACAGCTGCTGATAGTAAGAAACTAAGTAATTAAACCAATTTTCAGCCAAGTCTGAGAGGTAGGGTTACGAAATCGTGTTTTTGCTGTTGATTTCACGTGGAATAACCCATATAGCAAATGGTAAATCTCTATTTGATTTAGGCCACACATCAAGAACGACTGGCTTCTATTGTCTCTTCATATATCTTCTTTTGCTTCAAATATCTTTTGAAAGCTCTCTTAAGATCTCAAAGAAACCAAACTACGTTTTTCGATGCTATTACTTATGCAAGAGTTAAAGTTAATAGTAAATAAATATCTGTTGAGCTTTAATTTGCTTTTCTTTAATGATTACTGAAGAACTGTTGATGTGGGTCTTTAGAAGAAAGACGAAGGCCTATGTTCAACCACAATGATGGACAACAGGTCGTGTTGAGAAAATACGTATGCAAGTTTATTATTGTACAAAATTTGTTCGGGAAAAGGATGCCATTTACAATTTATTCATGCATTGAAATGCAACGGTGTAATAAATAGACTTTGCCGAATTGGGTTTTGAGACAGATTGGTAGAGAGAAGGCGGAAAAATTGAAAATCGACAGTGGCCTGAGCTTTTGCATCCAATGCTGTGTTGATACCAAAAAAAGAGCTCACCGATGCTATTATTTTTTAATCCATTCTCCAAATCTCAAGTTTTTATTCGCAATGACTGGCAAGCAGCTGACAAATTCCCGAAATTCTCTCTCGTTTCTCTATAAACATAACTGGGAAAAGGCCATTTTGCAAACTGATCTCTGGTTTTTTAGGTTTCTCACGATTCAGAGCATTAAGGAAGTTAGAGAAACTTATATTTGCCATCATAAATCCACAAATCTTTTTTTGGCAATCAACTTAATGAGAATCAATGGTGAAATTTGGTGATCAATCTGCAAATGAATTTGATTTATCAAAGTCAATTCATTGGTTAATCAATCAATCAACCAATCAATCAAGCAATCAATCAGTCAATCATTCACTCAATCAGTTAATAAATTGATTAGTTAATTAATAAATCATTGAATCAATCAATCAATCAGTTAATCAGTTAATCAGTCGATTGATCAACCGGTTAATCGATGGATCATTTGATCATCCAATTGCTAAGACACTAGTAAAGCATTATGGCGAGTTGGATACAAATGGACTAAGCGAATCACGTAAGATTCACAATAAATTGTTTGTAATTATGAATGAATAACGATTGTGTAGTATGTTTAATAAATGAATTGCTGAAGAAAATCATTTAAATTTCGAAAGGCTAGAGTGTTTGCTTGAAACCAATAAATGAAGCTAAGGACGGGCAAAGTATTCAAGGACACCTTCACAAGCAGCACTTTAAGCTGCAAAGGGGGTACTATACCTAAATATTTATGAAAATTGAAGGGTATTTACTCCTTGTACCCTCTAGGTGTCTATGCAAATGAGTGAAGTAATAGCCTAATTGCGTCATTAAAAGTCAAACCGATTTTGACAAATCAAACCATTCTGCTTGATTTGCCAGGTGATCAATGACAAGCAACCAGTCAATCAATCAATTTTAATTCGAAATGATTAACCACGTGGGAAATAATTCGCTTATTTGCGACACAAATAAGATAAATCGACAGCTTTCTTAGAGATAAAACTGTTTTAGAATAATGTAATCTAGGTATAAGGTTCTAAAAGATGGTATGAGGATTATTGTTGTAGAAAGAAAGCCCATAGAATTATCACCAAATACACAGCCCACGCTTATCTGACTATAACATTAGCATGTAGAGGAAGACCACATTCTAAATCGAATTTCATTCTGCAGAAGCAAAAATTTAGTTGCTATTGACACAAGTAATGCCTTGTTGGATTTTGTTGCTTTATTCAGAGCCACTCTCATGATGGGAATTCGCAGAGTGTTCCAGTTTTCTTTCTCGTGCTAACAAAATGGTGTTTGCTTGTGCTCTAGAAAGATGAAGCAGGTGTGTGTACATTTTGCAAAAGCATGGCTCAAGAATTCTCTTGCGATGATTTAAACTCCCTAAATTGATTCAAACAAAGTAGGAAAAGGGATTATTTAAAGAGTACAAAACGGAAAAAAATTGCCTTTTGACCCACCCACCCCCTTATGCAACGGCTTGTCACACTCAAGTTGATAACCCCTCTTTGTTAGTAACATTCTGGTATGGGACCCCCCTCAACACCAACCTCAATATATGAAGTAAACATTCATTTAGGAAATAGGACGAAGTAATAGTGTTATAAATACTTTACAGAGCCTGTTTTTATGTTTTGTATGCAAAATGCATGCATGGCACTGTTTATTATCTTTCAATGCCTTATAATGCCTTTGCAAGCAGCAAGTTTAATCATTATAAACTGGGAAGATGTAAAGAATTCTTTGATCGAGGGAGCTAAATGCTAACTTCCATACGAAAAGGAACAGAAAATTGGGGGGTTGGTAAGCTCAAATGTTTCAACATATGGTTTGGGCTGCACAGCTAAACTACCTGCAAGGAGCCCTGCAAGGAAAATCGGGAGACTTTTGCTTATAGAAGATAATGAATGGGTGGATTGCCTATAGCAGGAAATTTTCTAAACCAAGAAATACTAATTAATGTATGGTTATGTTACTATGTTGTAAAAATCTCCAGTATCACATCACATTTGCATGGTGTCAAAAGCGACTCGTTCTGTAGTTTTGTATGTAGTTGCTTGGGGTCAAATCTTGCAACTTTGAAACCAAATAAAGACGGTGATTTGTACAAGTGATTAGTGCTTGTTTCTTGTGGTCCATGTACTAGTTTCTCATAACAGACTTTTTATCATTCAAACTCTTTTATGAGAGAGCTAATGTTACTTATTTCTGGAATGCCTTTGTAGCTTCTTTTCTTAACATCTTGAAAGATATGGGCTGCCTCTTCTACTGTCAAATGCATAATATTTGAGAAAAGGTTACTTGAAATGCAAAGGAATTCATAATGTTTAAACTTTGACTAGTTGCAACAGGTTTAGGTAGTATTCTCAAGATAAAGATGCAGCTGAAAGAACAGACCAATCGTACAAATGGGGTATTCAAAACAACGCTATGACAACATCGTTATAATACAACATATTGGAAAAGAGAGAAGTTAACAAATGGACAAGAAACGTCCTTTCCTTATCAACCTCAAGAGATTGACAGCCTTGACACTTTCTTCTTTGATTTTGCAAATTAGTTTAATCTTTTTCAATAAGTCATTAATTTATGAAAGATAGACCATATAGGTTGTAATATTTGGCTCTTAATCAATCAAAACATCCAATGTTGTGTTTACCATTGTCCCTCTATGTATTGCTACATAGCCTATATTCTACTAATTTAAGAACAAATTAAGTACAATTCAGCCTCAAAATTTGGGATAAATTAAGAACAGCTAGCCTGAGTCTCAATTTTACTGGTTCTTGTAAAAAAAGAGTGCATATTGACTTGAGTCAGTTAGGCCTTCTCTTTGACTTTCCTATGCTCTCTCTCGACTAAGACATTTGTTTCGTTCATGATACAGTTCTAACAGAAGTTCACCTACAGCGACAAAATGTGCAAATACTATGGCAAGCGAAATCCATCCAAAAGTAGCATAGAAAAGTTGGAAAATAACTAACTGTCTGAGAATGTTGCTAGAAAATAGGGAAGAATCTTCAGACATTAATTTCTAGCTTTTCTTTCCTCCATCCCAGATTCCTACAATATTGTACCTTCTTCCGGAATACTTTACCTCTCTTCTTTTCCAGTTTCTTACAGCTTGTCTCACTCAAACTAATATCAAAAAGCTTGGCCTTATATCCTTCTCTACTTAACAATGAGGTCTGTTACACTTTGGCACGGAATAACTGGGAGGGCTTCGAATACAAATATTTGAAAATTTCACTATTCATTCCCACTCATCAAGGTCCCCAACTAAGCCATTGTGAAGAAAATCCAACCCTCCATTTTATTTACAACCCCACGCCAACTAAAGATTTCAAAGTTTCAAAAAGAATAAGCAAATCGAATACTACACTGGCTTTGTGAACGCAAATCAATATTAAGAAGTAAGGGCGTCATTAATTAATTAAATGGAGATTAAAAACTGCTAGTGCACTTTACCTTTTTGCATTAGCTAATTGCAATAATTTTGCAACGTTTGGGTCCCCATACTATCTATTGAGAATTTATCCCTCATCTATTAACAACCCACCCCCATTAAATTTACACTACCTAATCCACGAACTCTATCTCACAAATCATCTTTCATTCCTAGAACGTCTCAACTGTGGAACTCATTGCCACCCACTACTTTCCCTGAATCCTACAATTTGTCATCTTTTAAATCTAACGTCAACAAACTTGATCTTGTCTCCTTTTCTACTAAAACTTCCCCTCATTTTCAGTTTTTCTTTTGTCGGGGCTTTGTTATAGGCCCTACGGCCTTTCCCCGGCATTACTTACTAAAAAAAGTGATTTTGGAAAAGCCAAACCAATTTCCAATTATTAACACCCCCCTCAATTTATGCTTTTTAGCAACGTGGCCAGTATTAACCTCCCTCCCCTTATTATACACCCTACTGATCGGTGGCAAAGAGTAGACGAGTTTTAGAGATTGACTTATTCCCCCCTTCATATTCCCTTGGTCGAGTTCTTTTAAATTTATATCAGTAGCTGAATGCTTTTGCTTTCCAACTCTATGAAAATAAGTAGTTTTGGATAACCCTCATTTTCGCTGCCATTCCTGTACTGATGATATGCTTCTCGCTTGGCATCATTCTGTGACATCGTTCTGTGACATCATTCTGTACTAACCAACTTGAAAAATACGAAAATCTGAAAACAAGGAGACGGTAAATGATTGGATAAGCACGTATCCTGATTGATCGAAAATCTAACCCACTTTTTTATTTCTTTTGATCGCTTCTCAATTTTTGGTGGATTTTCAAGCTGCATATTGATTGGAGCAGCAACTGACCTTTAGGCCCCGTTTACAATTTACCGTTTTCATACGAAAACAGTATGGAAATGTTTCCGTATGAAAACGGAACAGTTTAGACGGTATAGTGCTTTGCATGAAATCGTTTTCGTACGATGCCGTATAGAAAAACGCGTCAGTGTAAACGGTAGGCCAAAGCGGAACATTTCCATACCGTATTCGTGCAAAAACGGTATAGTATAAACGACGCCTTAAAAACTTATTGCATTGCCGTCAGAATACCTGGCCTAATCAACTCGTTTATGATCGTTAAGAATAAAAACGTCTATCAATCAAGTTAGAGAAGGCCTCGGCGGCAAGTTGAAATCCAAAACAAGCTCAAGCAGCTACATCAGTAGCTATAATCACAAATTAGATGAAAAAAATGGCAATTTAGGTCCATTATTTCTAAAGAAAAGCATAATTGGTAGAGCGTTCATCCACAGATTCACTTCAAATTTTATTTACAACTCAAAACTTTAGGCTGAGCAAAAGTTAGTGTCAAATCACAGACAAAATACATCAACTCTTCTAGTTTAAATGCCTAAAATTAAAAATTCATATTCATTTTAATAGTCTAAGTTCACAGAATCGTTTGATTAACGGTACAAAGGAGAAAACAGCTATAACTAGGTATAAGATGTTCACAAAATACGACGAAATAATGGCAGTTGCATCGATATGCAGCGAACCGTTTTCATTGGCCTCGTTCCAAAGACACGGTTTCAAAATTGCAGCTATTCTGAAAAATCGACATAAAATTTAGACCATAGTTTTGCTTCTAGCTTCGGTTATTTAGATGTTTATTCAATTAAAATTCTAACAGCTTTGAAATAAAACTTTAGTAATTGATGCAATCATGATCAACCATTCACCAACGAACGGAGGCTTGAGTTTTCAGTAATACTATCTTAGGTCATGATGACCTATACAGCTGCAAGTACTCTTGAGCACCGAATAAATGGGAGAGGGGGCTGGAGAAGTGAAAATATGATAGAAAAGCAATTGTTTCTTGCCACAAACTTCTATCAAAGTAACACTGCCAAGTTTACAGAAAGAAACAATGCTGAACTATAGAACACATGCGACCAGCGTGATTTTCTTAATCATGCTTTTAACTTGCAGGCCTAACTATCTCCTCTAGGAAATGGCTACGGCGAGGTCTTACTTAAAAATTAATAGGCGGAGGGTTGGAACAAAAATCTCCTGGGAGGAAAAGTTTTGAAAACTTAATTAGCAGGAGGACGCCTATAAGGCACTCAAGAGTAGACTATATACAGGGAGTCATTTATAGTAAACCATGCTTGGGAATTTAGTAGCTGTAGTTCGTTAACTTAACTTGTCTAGTACTAAACGTTTCTTAGTTTTAAAACAAAAAACTAATAGTACCCAACAAGATGAAAACAATAATTTAGAAATGGGTATATGACTATCATATAAGTTAAAGGTAAAAAGACACCTAGTTTTAACATACATAAAGTTCTTTACAACTCAACAATTAATGTTTTGCAACATTTTCGTCTTTCGATTTCCTCCACTGTTAAACTGTGAGAGGCTTTTGTTCGTAGCATTGGGGAAATTGCTAATTTACTCCGTATTTCTCTAAGGAAGCTTGATTTAGACGAAATCGGCCGTTGGTTCGCGTTCAAATCGGAATCTTGTGACCCTTTACGTTCAGATATTTTCTCCTTGAGTTTTTCTTGCAGTCCTTTCAAAGGCGCAGTAAATCCGGAACTCAAAAACGTTCGTTGCTTACTACCGCTGCTTCGAGTACCTTTACTGCTAGTATCGTCTGAATCCGGACTCCATGAAGGCTTTCTTTCCTCACTGGATCTCCGGCTCGAAAACAAATCGACTGACTTTTTGAGCTTTTCCGAGTTAAAGATATTCCGAGTGCGATTCAAAAATGAATCAATCCGAGATTCCTTTTTACATTCAGAGTCATTGTCATTTAACGCACTGTCACTGTGGGACTTTGGTAACGGAACCAATCGCCTTTTCTGTACCACTTCTCCTTCCGGCCCCATCTCAATCCAGGTTTCATATTCAGGCAACGATGAAGCTTGTGTAGCGTCATCATAAAACTGTGTGTTTGTATCTGATTCCTCAACGTAAAACTTGGCAGAACTTTGGTCTTTTGCAGTTCGATTGCCCGTTTCTATATCCGGGAGAGGTATCAAGTTGAAATTGCTTAAGCGACGTTTCGATGAAAGCCGAATCACTTTGGGTGACTTCTTTACTTTCTTCCTGATTAACAAAGAGCAACATTCACAATATACAACGTGTTGAGTATTGTGGAATTTCAGATGCACCAACGTAAAACCTGCCACCAGTGGTGATTTCTAAATATTTTAACAAGGGGGCTCTAGGCACAACGACACCCATAGTTTGGATGTGGCCAGCTACAACCACGCCCATATTTTCAAAGATGGAAACATGATAAGTTAGTTTAATACTGATATAGTATAATCATGCGTCAGTAACCATATTGCAGTGCACAATTGATCATAACAATTTGGAAGCAAAGCCAATAAACTCTGAAAAGCTAAGCCAATGCAAGAATTCTAGGGGGGCTGAGCCCTCCCAAAATGAGCACAAATCTTAACAAGGGGGGCTCCGCCTTCCCTGCCTCCCACAAACAAATACCAATGCGGCTTACCAAAAGTGTGCAAAATGTGTGCTTTGTGTACCCACCTAAATGAAAACCCTATGTCTTCCAACATAAATAACACTGCTACTAGTATCAACCCATTAGCTCTCCTCACAATCAGCAGGCAGGGATAAGAGTGCTGGATAAACTGCATCTATGGCCCTGGCAAACCACTCGATTTTTCATTCGACTTTTTCCTCGACTCAACTTTTGCTCGATATTTTGTCGAGACAAAAATCGAGTGAAAAATCGAGCCGTTTGTCCAGGGCCTAATACACAGAAAGCACTTTTCTAGAACTGTGGCACAGACCTAGTAAGAAGAATTTTAAAAAGGAAGAACTAAAAAGGGTATAAGAAGTACAAGGAGTTTGAGAGAATCACAGCAAGCCAGTGGATTGCAACACTGCAAAGATGGTAGAAGAAAATGAGAAATTAAACCAAAAGTAAAGAATTAATTTTAAAGCAAATTGCAATGAATTTGTTGATGTTAACACTAAAAGTAAATGATGTCACACCTATGCCAAGTTTATTAATATATAATCTACTTCCCATCGTCTCCTTCAACATGAAGATTATATGTCCCAATTATTATACAATGCTAGATCAAATGAATTTGGTGATAGCTGGGATCCCTGAGGGATCCAGCTGTTTCGCGAATCCAAAGATCATTATCCTACTGTCATCACAACAAGAGCAGTTTTTCTTCAATATCTCAGGACAAGAAAGTGAACTAATTTTATCATTTACTAATTATTGATAAAAATGCTAATTGACTAGCCATTTAAAAGTTTGCTGTCAATAAGGAGATCATTTGAGCCATCAACAAAGCAGAATTCAAAGAGTAATTATCAGATTCAAAAATGAAATACTTTTCAAGGTTGCACTGCACGACTCGTAGGTTGAAGCTGTATGGTTTGCATGCCATGACGAACATCTCACTAATTGAAGTCAAGATGCCTAAAAGAAAGGTCATCATTTCTATACTTAAAAGAAAGGTCATGATATATACAGCTGAGCCGATTGCAGTGGTGATTATCACTAATCAAGAGATCTGACTATATAGAAGCTTAATGAGTGTGTGAAGACATTAATATGAGCATGTGAAGATGTTAACATAAGTATGTGAAGATGTTAATATGAGCATGTGAAGATGTTAATATGAGCATGTGAAGATGTTAATATGAGAATTTGAAGATTTTAATATGAGGATGTGAAGATGTTAATATGAGTATGTGAAGATGTTAATATGAGTATGTGAAGATATTAATATGAGTATGTGAAGATGTTAATATGAGTATGTGAAGATTTTAATATGAGTATGTGAAGATTTTAATATGAGTATGTGAAGATT
>OLMO02000297.1:13438448-13450214 GCA_900291935.2 Cassiopea xamachana
TGGAAAGTGCTACTATTTCAATGCAATTTAGAACGCAATAGCAGGTCTAGCCAAGGGGGTATTCACGTAGGAAGTACATGTCAGTGCCCAACCCCCACGAAGTGCCTACCCCCAACTGAGTGTCCACCCCACCCCCACCATCACCCCCAACGGATTAAAATAATAATCAACAAAGCAAAGAGGATCCTTTTTATAGCAAGAAAATAAAATGAAGCAAAAATAATAAATAAAAGAAAGAAAAACGAATGATAGAAAGTAAATGATAGAGAGCACAGGAATGGACGAGAAACGCCATGTTGATAAGCAACTTGTACTAGAATCAGGAAGCTGGATTGAGAATAGACAAGGAAGTGACTGATTGGATTGAAATGAAAATAGGAGTAAGGCAAGGATGCGTATTGTCCCCAGATTTGTTCTAATTGTACAGTCAAGAGGTCATGGATGCGTTGGGAAACTTATATATCCATATTCATATTCATATTATTTTTGAACGAATAACACTTCAGCTATATTAAAATAAACTAAACGATACATTATAATAATTTAAGTACATCATAATGGTCTAGTCCAACATCATAAAGAAAAATTACAATAAATCTTAGGCTGTTCCACCAGGGGGTCGGGTTTGATTTATTTTCAGCTCATCAAATACATTTTCAATTGCTTTTTGAAGTGACAGAGCGTGGGAAGTTCCGTAATGCTTAAGGGGATTTCATTCCAGGTTTTAAGAGCTGAGTGTGAAAATCCTTTCTTGGGATACTCTAGATTATACTTAAGAATATGGATATTTTTGTAGAACCGTGCACTGTATCTGGAGTGATGGGACCCTAGGTGGTACTTGCTCCATAGATTTTCTGGACATAGCTTGTTATAGATCTTATAAACCATATAAGCACTATCAAATGTAATAAGCTATTCAACTGGCATCTCAATCATATACTAAACATAAGTTTAACATAATAAGCAACAGAGCAAGAAGGCCATTTTAATAGCAAGAAAATAAGGCGAGGCTATAAACATTAAATAAAACAAAGAAAGTAAATGATGGAAAGTGACAAACCTGCTCGGTATTTGCTACGTCTGGACACAAGTACTATATCATATTCATTCTCTTTTAGATTCTGTCCGGTAACAAAATCCTTCACTGGTGTAAAACCATCTTCCTCGTCGCTGCTCAGGTCTTCATCATCTGTGCTTTGCTGTACAGCAGAGAAACCATCCACTATGTCTACAGAACACCTTTCTACTTCAAAGTGTCCTTGTATGATTGGGATTATCCAGTGTTTACACAATGGTTCCTTGATGTGAAAAGATAGTCTTCAAAGACACCAAAAGCAAACGAGGACTAGAACTTTAATTGGTATTATGTCTTCAATGTGAAGACTTTTCCATACAAACAAATTAACGAAAAATAATGTGGAAAAATAACTGCGTTGTTATGGTTGTTGCTATACGGGGGGGTGTATGGGGTGTAGAACCCCTGAAGCAGTTACTGCATTGCTATAAGGGGTATGTGCATGTCATGTAGGGGCATCGGGGTGTACGGATGCAAAACCCCTGAAGCAGTTACTGCATTGCAATGGAAGAGCAAACTAAATATTTTTTTGCAAATTCTTAGAAAAATTTAGCAAAACTTCTCAAATCCGAATCAGAGTACTATCAATCATTTCCCAAAGAATTGTGGATAGGATGAACAGAAAAAGCTAACAATGTAAAGACTCCAATGGATTTTTTCAAGCTGGCGGAGGTTTCAATGAGGTTCTTTTGAATATGCCTAAAAATCAGTCCCTTACCAGGAAATTACAACATGTTTCAGCACCTTGGAGTGATCACGTGTACTGCAACCATAAAAAATATCTACCTTTTCATCCATAAGGTCGGTAAGCATATGTCTGTTCCAGAAAAATCGGCTGTCAATCTACAAAAATAAAATTTAAAAGCTTGACGCGAAATTTGAGCATAAAATAATGAAAAATCATAAATCTTTTTCAAATTTTTCTCAAAAAGAAAGTTATTTTAATTAAAAAATGGCATTCTGTATATATTTTGGGTCTCCTCATCGACTCTATTACTTCCTTGTAAGTAAAGTACATGCTTGTGAGAAAAACTTTCTTTGCTAGGAAGACTGTGTCTAAATGCTTTTTTGAATGAAAGCGTCAGGAAAATGGGAAAATAATGCCTTTGTAAGTTTGAATCTAATTCCATAAGCATTGACAGCTAGATTTAAATTAACTTAACAAAAAAACAAAAGTTGGACAAACTTACCTGGTCCCAGATTGGTAAGTGTTTATCGATGCTCCCATCGTAAAGTCTCTGCATTGTATTGCTTAAATCACCCGTAATTGAATAATAAAATGATCCACTTTCATTAAACATCTTCAGCAGTTCCTTCACAACAAAACAGTATCATACAATCTAAATAAAATTATTTCATCCACTGTTCTTAACAATTAAAACTTTCCCTGGGTTGATTGGGAAGGTTTCAAAGTTCTGGCGAGCAAAAAGTATGTTTTAGTTGCTGATCCAAGATTTTATTTTAAAAAATCTTGATTCCTATTTGAAGATCTTATCCACTACACATTTTTTCTATAAGAAAACTGTCGTTTTGTCTGAGCCTCAATTTTCTTAACTTTTCAGGAAATTGAGCTTGACATTTTTTTAAATCTCTCTTAACTTTTACTGAAATAAACTGGCTAAAATGGTTCACGCTTTCGTTATTAATATTGTATACTTGAAATTGAATTCCATCTTTAACATTTTGAATGCAATAACGACGAAATATCGATTTTTGGTCAACGAGAATACTCAACTATGGAAATTGAGCCATGCGATTTTCTTATGATTTTCTTAAAATACTGACCATTTGAACCTCATTTTCTAATAAACTTTTTCTAATAAAAAATGTGTATTTCATAGACTGATTTTGGAAAGTTGGGGATGTTTCACCTCAAAACTCCCGCAAATCACATCCATTCTAGTATGGTAGACAAGAAACTCGGATAGGCATAAACAAGACGTAATAGATACAGAGTTTGCTTATCCTGAACCACATTGGAATTACGACTAAACGATAATTATCTTCACATTTCGAAATTCGGTCGTTACTCCTATTCTTCCAATTTAGTGGGCCTAGTAACAATGCCTGATAGCCATTTTAGTAGCATGAGTCAAACAATATAGAACGACGAAAATTACAGAAAAGTCTATGTATTTTAATAATGTGCCTCTAAACAACCGATTCCAGTGCCGTTCAAGAATCAGATGATTGAACGGTCTGCATTTCATCTGCCCGCTCAGCCAATTCCTTAAGCAAAACTAAATACCATGAAACGAAAAACTTGCTCCAAAATTCTGAAAAATGTCCACACTCCTACTGCAAAACAAAGGATCAAAGAAAACATAGTCTACACAAATAAATAAACACAAAAAATACACTCAAAAAACACAATGAAAATTAATACATAACATACCTCTGTTAATCGCTTTTCTAACTTTTCTTTATCCTTGATATCTCGAGAAGATGCCGCCTGGAAATTAAAAAATTCAAATATTCGAGTTTTCGACGAACAAATTCCTTTTCGAAAACCAAAAGAGTAACTAACCGAATAATGGATCCTACTTTCAGGGGGGTGAATCATATCTTTTAATGGGAAAATCACTGACTGATACAAAATACTACTAAATGGGGGAATGGGACTAAGATGCTAGGGATATAGCAACTTGTCTTTAATGAAGAGTACTGTGCTACATTTGGATGAAAACAACGAAAGTCAAGCTAGGTGTTGTGGTTGAGTATTGTTTAACAATGAAAGGATGCATTATGTTGCTTTGTGAGAAGGCGATAGGACGTTACAAATCAATGAGCGCATAATGGTTGCTTTTAAAAGAAGATACGTTTTTTGAAATTGTGTTGGAATACTACGACGAAGGACAGTCAAGGGACATATTATTTCGTTGACCTATGTATCTGGTTTTGTTGAATATACTTGTGTTATGAGTTTATCTGCGAAGGCCTTTTAAAGTCACGGTCCATCTCACTACGGCAATGGTTAGTTCCCTATACCAACACAGGCTGTATAATAACTGTAATCAGTACAAATCGCCATAGTAGTTGGCAGATTGAGGATTCTGCATGTTGGAAAATACACGTTTTTTTTTATAAGAAACCACTTTAAAAGCAACCTAGCATTAAATAGATAAAAATTTAAGAAACTTTTTGAACTACAAGGAAAGGGCTTAGAAAGCATAGACAAATAGCCAGGGACACCGGAACAATAGTAGGGCAGGCGGAGCAGAAGTTTGGAAAAAGCACCGGCACTGATTATGACGTCATAATGACGTCAGAATCTGAACTTAAGGGTTACTTTTCACAAACATATGCTTCCATCCATTGTTGCATTTCGTCGCAACTCATAAAATCCTGAGGTGAAAGGAGATCGAGCCTGGGAGAAGAACGAATGTAAGAAGAAAATGTGAAAAAATTAAATCAGTAGATAGCAAAAGAAGGGCACTTTTGCCCCTGCTCTTTGAGGGCAGGGGTCTGCTGCCCCCTTCGCCCCAGTGCTCCGGCGTCCCTGCAAATAGCACATTGAAATCGCTACCTGGTTCAACGTAAAGCTGTGCCAAAACAATGTGAATATGACATTGCTTTAGAATTTAACTCGCTCTGACGCATTTTGTTGGTTATAGGACAAAGAGTTTGAGCTTTTAGAATTAAAACATTGCCAAAAATTAAGAAACTTTTAGTACTAGATTTTGAGCTAAATTTCTTGTACAAAAATCGTTTAATAACAAATACAAAAATTCTGCAAACACAGTCCGCAGACGAGGGCTTCTAAGGAACTTCTAAACTGACGTCACCTTGATTCCTTTCAGCTGATTTGATGCAGTAGTCTTCAAAGAGTTCCATGTTTGTTGGAAGGCCTTCTGTTGTGTGCCTTCAATGCGTTGGCCCTTACCATCATTGTGATCAGAGCAAGCCTAAAAAAACAGACAGCCCGTAAATTATGCACAGCATAGAACTGAAATGAAACCTCGAAATTAAGTTTTCTATATGAGAAACAAACTTTCTCCCTTCCACCTAGATGCTTCGTAATCTTTTTGTCAAATCCAGCCTTAGATGTTCTTTACTGTTTCTTAAACTCTTGAGCATTCCAATAACAATAACAACCCAGGCTAGCTAACTGTGCTACAAGAAACAGAATGTTCAGGTTTTGTGAAGCAGGAAATATACGTTTTTTAATATTTTTTCCCTGTAAAAACCGCTTTTTCAAGCTAACATCTGAGACTCAGCTTTCCTGTATTTCTTGAATGTTTCCTGATATTTACTTTTTGCTGAAATTAAAACTTCAGCCTCATGTTTCTTAAGCATTTTCTTTACAAGAAAACTATCATTATGCCGAAGCCTCAATTTTCTTAACTGTTCTCGAAACTGAGCCTGAGATTTTTTAGAATTCTCTTAATTTGCGCTGAAATAAAGGGGATAAAATGGGTTAACCTTTCTTTGTTAATCCTGTATCCTCGAATTTGAATTCTATCTTCCATATTTTGAATGTAATAATGACAGAGTACTGATTTTTGGCCAATAAAAACAGTTCAATTTGGAAATTGAGCATTGTGATTTTCATAAGAGTTTCTTAAGATTTTGGCTACTTCAGCCTCATTTTCTTATAAAACTTTTCTTAAAAAACATGCATTGATATTATTCTTACAAAAAAGTGTTTACTCAAACTTTAAGGAAAAAGAGGAATTTCATTTGCATTCAGGAGATCTTAACCTTTACCGATGGCCATGGCTTGTAAGAAGATTTGGAAACCCTATAAGAACCACAAGAATAAATCAATCTACAGTTATATACAGGCTGGTATGTGAGGTGTTCAGGGGGCAATGTAAATAGATTTGGGCTTGTGGAGTACACATCTTCTTTTAAAGAAGCAATGTCTCTGGCTTCAGTCTGGATTTTTCATAATATTTTGTCAAATTTAACATCTTAACATCCTAAAATTAAAGACTTCCATTGACAATAACCCAGATTATGCAACTGTGATGCAAGAAAAAGGATGTTGAGTTCAGTCTCATATTTCGTATAGGCATGTTTCTTATAAACAACATGTAAAGCATGTTTAGCCATCAGTAGCCATCTTACTCATATGAGAGAATGGACAGTTGAATAGAATTGTGGCTTGCAGTGAATGATTATGGTCAGTGTGAGGATTCAAACATGTGGAGTTTTCAATTCCACAGATTCCTAGCACCACACCTTGAAAACTCAGCCACAAAAACAGTAACTATAGACACATAAGAAAATTTCCTAATCACTCTCTAATGTCCACGTAGATATCTCCTAGCCATTTCAAAAGAAACCAATGGATTTTCATGCAAAAACTGACAACCATTGATGCTAGTACAGATGGCATAACAATACTTCCACCAGTAGGAACTCAAAATTTTCAATTTAAAGACTAAACTTCCTTCTGAACATCAAAAGTTAGTGGATTCCATTGGCATTTTCAATAAAAGTCTAGTCTCATGTTGATAAATGGCTTAAGCAGCTATACAAGATGATTGTTTCCTTTGTTTGTTAGAAAGAGATTGACCAAGGTTTCACCAAATATCTGGTAAATAGGTTTACTTCACCAGATTACAATTTATGGTTCACAATACAAAGCTTTCAACCTATAATAAATCTCTCCCAGCCCACAAAATAGTCATTAAAAGGCTAGCTTTGGCTTGTTATAACTAAGATAATTCAGGATTTGAAAAACTATACAATCTAAGATGCTTTGACAATCACCTATCTAAATCAGGCCTTGAAATCAGAGGCACTCAATCAACCATGAGCCCCTCCACACTCCCCTCGCAAATCCTACTGGCTTGATATTCAAGCTCCTAGAGTCAATAATTCGTTCATACTAAAGCCATGTAATTCTGAGAAGGATTTTGTCCCAATCTTCCTTGACTATCTTCAAAACAACAGCTGAATACTCTTTTTCTCTCTCCCTTAAATCAGACGTTCTTATGTATAGAGTCATGTTGTGGACATAATTTGTAGAACAAACTTCATGTCATGGCACCAATGCAAATGCATTGATTCATCTCTAATTTTGTTAAATAAAGTATCAGCAATTCATCAATGGAGTCCATTTTGATTTGAAGGAGTATGTTAAAATATCACTTTGTAGCCACTTAAAAAGTGCTCTCAAGGGGGTACATGTCCCCAAATCCCCCCTGCCAGTATGCCACAGCTATGACAATGTAGGAGCTTGATGAAGCACCTAAATGAATTCAGGAGCTTGATCAATCAAATACAACAGTTCTTCATTCTGAGGCCTGATCTATATCAGTGGATCTCAACCAAGGTTAAGATGTACCTTATCTGGGGTCCACAAGGAAAATTTAACAGCCTATGGTCTAAAGTGTGTTGAGATGGTTCATGATACATACTGACTTTAGGACAAATTTGCTACTAAGAATAAAATGCCTTGAAATTGACACAATATTAAAAAAACTAGAGGATATATGTGAATGACTCTTGGGTTTTGTCAAATATGCTTCAAAATATGCAAGTTTCATTTGATTCTTATTTTGATATGCAATGGGCCATTGTTCATTTCTGAGCTGAATACTACTAAAATCCTTTGGCACTTCATAGCACCAAAAGTAAATTAAATAGCAATAACTTAATTTCATACTCAAGCACACAAAAATTGGCTTCAACTTACTCTACAAAGCACAGCATTATTATGTGAACAAAAATACAAAGAGATTTGTTAACAATATAGCAAAGCTAGTGGTGAATTTTCAAGACTTTTATCATCACTTGTGTAATCTTACTTATTATTCAGACAAGCCAATTGCAAACTGCCTAGTTTAAGAAAGGTTTATATTTGTATGCTTAGATTGTATCAAGGTAAAAAAGCTTAAAAAAAACTACAAACCTTTAATTCAATATCCTGTTCTGAATCAACAGACAAGGCAATGCAAACAATCTTTTCAATTTTGAATACTTCATGTCCACCAGGAAGAAAACCAACTGAGCGCTGTTCTGTTATCACAAGAAGTTTTGGCTCAGACGCTAAAAGAGAGAATATGTTTTCAATGCTGAGATAACAGCACTGGTGATATTGTCCTAGGAATTTGTTTGGGTAGCAAGGCATTTGAAGAAAACTTTTCTGGCTGCAAGCTTTAGTGGTACACAGTGCAATCCTTTGCAAAATATCAAAAAAACATAAGGTGGGGTTAAAATATATAATCCAATTATTTTCTTATTCTAAACTAATAATTGCATTGGCTCTGCTACCTTCAACAAATAAATGGATGATACATTTTCTATAAGGAACAAATTTTATTTTAGGCTTGTCACTTTCTAACTAAGATTCACTTAAGCCATCACTAGCTTCAACAACCTCATTACTGTCATCAGCAAACTAGCAATATTTTGATCCTAGAGCTATACTGCAATTACTAAAAGTGTATTAAAACTGCATACCTGGAAGCATTCTAACCTTTCCAATTACACCATGTATAATTCCATGGCAATGAGGATTCCATGCATGTTTAATGCTGTCTCCTATAATTAACAGAACATGATTAAAAGACATTAATTCTATAAAAAGCAACTAATGCAATAGCCACATAAACATTTATCTGTGAATCCAAATTTGTTAATATCTTCCTATGTCATTTTTTTTAAGAACAAATGTGCATAATCATAATATTCCACATTTCTGCATAAAAAGTCACGAAGTATGATAAATATAGTCAACATTAAAGGTCATAATGCTAGACAACTAGGTATACCACTAAATAGTCTGTTGGTACTACAGAACTTTACTACAGCACAAAAAAGCGGCAACATTCTTTTGACATACTTAAAAGCTATTTTCATTTGACACTAATCAGAGTATGAAATGTCAGGTAATGACTTAAAGGTTAACTAAAATATATATCCAGATGCAGTTACATGTGATAGGATACGTCTAATTGGCCTCAAGTGTGACCAATTAGGACCTATTAAACATTGTCTACTTGAAGAGTCCCAATGAGAAAACAAATTCTTTTTGTCTACAGAAAACTGGGTTTTAAGTCTTGATGTAAACAGATTCCAAAACACTTAAATGAAAAGACGATCTTGCTTGCCCAATGATCCGAAAATTATCATCTGCATATGTTTTGGTGCATTCTAGATTTGCAATTAGGTGTTACCCTATGGCCAATTCACAATTAATTTTAGATTTGTTGTTTTTATATATACAAAGTGGCTGTTCTCTTACAGTATTACTTTTGTTCCTGATGCTCATGGGGACGTGTTGTTGTATTCTGTCTTGTAGTCTCTGCATAATGCATCCTATGTACTGAGCTTCACATTGGCACAAAAATTCATAAACTACACAACTTTTTTTGAGTGGTAGGAACACTATCTTTTTCAGCAGATGGTAGCATAACTCTAGTGTTGTAAACTGCATGGGGCTTCACAGCATAGAAACAAGAGGTAATGGCTTTATTGATTTGATTTTCAATTTGATGAAGCATTATCAATCCAGGGCAATTTTAAATACACGTTTTTTTTTTATAAGAAAATCATTATTTTGCCTGAGCCTCAATTTTCTTAACTTTTCCCGAAATTGAGCCTGAGATTTTCTTAAATTTTTCTTAACTTTTACTGAAATAATCTGGCTATAGTGGTTTAAACTATGGTTAATAATATTTTATACATGAATTTGAATTCCATCTTTAACATTTTGAATGCAATAACGATGAAATACCGATTTTTTTGCCTATGAAAACACTTAAGTTTGGAAATTGAGCCTCACGATTTTCTTACGATTTTCTTAAGATTTTGACGATTTGAGCCTCATTTTCTTATAAACTTTTTTCTTATAAAAAAAAACGTGTATACTGGGCACTTCTCTGGGCCAAATTTTTCTTCTGCTGCAAAGTTGGCTAGTTTTTGGTTGATACAAGAAAGTAGAACATCTGCTGGATATCTGTTTTCAATGAGCAGTTGTTTTATTTTGCCTAGCTTTGAGTTTCATTTAGTTTTAGAGCAAATCACAAGTCCCCAGTGAACTAAGGTTTTAATAAGGCTAATTTTTCTTGTCTTTGGGCTAAAGGAATTCCAACGGATGTATTGCCCAGTAAACTTTGGTTTCCTGTAAATGATGGTAAGAAATCCAGTGCCCTCTTCTCTACTAGAACATCAAGAAAATTCAAGGAGCTGTTTTGCTCCTTCTCTACTGTGAATTTTAGAACCTACCAAAACATTTCTACACTCTTTTGACACTAGAAGTCTGTTCACAAATGTCCCATTAGATGAGACCATAGAGATTTGTGCTGATGCTTTGTATCAAGGTCACCTTGAATGCCCACCATTCCCTGAGGACATCCTCAAGGAATTGATGCCAATTGCTACACGAGGAGTTGGATTTAGTTTCAACAACCATATGTATAAGCAGTTAGACGGTGTGGCAATGGGCAACCCTTTGGTCTGGCATTAACAAAACATCTTTGTTGGCATTCACGAAAGTAGACTTTTCGACAACACTGGATGATAGTTTTGTCATCTTTGGTTCCGAGCTGGATTGTGACCATTTTCAAGAAAAACTTAACTTGCTACATCCAGCTCTAAAATTCAAAGTAGAGAAAGAGCAAAACAACTCCTTGAACTTTCTAGATGTTTTGGTAGAGAAAGAAGACACTGCATTTCTTACCAGCATTTACAGAAAAGTAATACCGTAAGAGAACAGCCACTTTGTACATGTAAAAAGAACAAGTCTAAAATTAATTGTGAGTCAGCCATAGGACAACACCTAATTGCAAATCCAGAATGCACCAAAACATATACAGATGACAATTTTTGGATCATTGGGCAAGCACAATCGTCTTTTCATTTAAGTGTTTTGGAATCTGTTTACATCAAGACTTAAAACCCAGTCTTCTGTAAACAAAAAGAGCTTGTTTTCTCACTGGGGCTCTTCAAGTAAACAATGGCTAATAGGTCCTAATTTGCCACTCTTGGGGCCAATTAGATGCATCCTATCACATGTAACCACATCTGGATATATATTTTGGTTAACCTTTAGGTCAGTATCAGATGTTTCATACTCTGAGTGTCAAATGAAAAAAGCTTTTAATTATGTCAAAAGAATGTAGCCACTTTTTCATGCTGTAGTATACTATTAACTACAAAACCTAAAATCTGATTCTCAGTAAAAGTACCTATACTAATCTGCTTGACATTCAACTGTCAAAGGAAAAGATTATGAAAAGTGCTTGCCTATAAACATGCCAATTCTATACAGCCAATGTACGGATTACCTATACTTCTCTAGTGACAATGACATAATCAGCTTATATACCTAACATTAAAACTGACTGCTGGAGATTCTACTAAATTAAATTAACACTGCCATGAGATGGTGTTATTCATTTGATTTTGGTATAAATTATTTTCAAAGTCTAAAGCATTTCATAAAATTAAATATGCATATTGCAAGTCTAAATTTAGACATGCTAGTTTAATCCTAGATGTTGGATCAAGCATAGGTGTATTCAGGCATCTGCATAGAACTCCAAAAGACACCTGCACTCAAAAACAAGAATGACACACCCTGCAAATAACTGCAGAGTAAACTTTTAAAATGAGCTATTACTTGACAAAATTTAATGCACTGAATTTTTGTACTGCAATCTATGCACGGGTACCCTTGAAAAATTACTAATGAAAGGTGAAACAAATTGATTACAAGTGAGTATTGGCAATTGTAA
>OLMO02000297.1:13460750-13475516 GCA_900291935.2 Cassiopea xamachana
AGGATATCAGGGCGAAGCTTATCACCAGTAATGATGCACGGAGAGAGATAACCAGGAAGATCAACATAAAGATCAAAATTTTTTTTGAAACTTCATGATTATTATAATTTATTTTAAGTATACAATGATACACCTCACTACATTAAGGCAGTGTATAATTGACTAGTCTGCTATATATATAAAAATATATATATATAAATATATATATATAAATATATATATATAAATATATATATATAAATATATATATATAAATATATATATATAAATATATATATATAAATATATATATATATATAAATATATATATATATAAATATATATATATATAAATATATATATATATATATATATATATATATATATATATATATATATATATATATATATATATATATATATATATATATATATATATATATATATATATATATATATATATATATATATATATATATATATATATATATATATATATAAACACGCACACACACAAAGAAAAGCAATTACAAAAATTTATTTGAGTTAATATAACCATGTCTTCAAAAGTCAAGCAAATCAGGGTTGGTCCAACTTTTATTTCTTCTACAAAAGATGTAGTAGCTGCACCTAACTGTTATGTTCATTGTTTTCAGTATCACGTTTTGCTTAGTCTTTTCGTTAAAATGCAAGTCTGTGAGCATTGAAAAGAGAGATTCAGAAGAAGTTCCAAACATTCCGAGGGCACTCATTGAAAGGTTGACAAATTTTACCGTCGAATATAATTTCTGGAGGCTACCAATAAGAGGGTGGTACTTATTAGCCTTGCGATCGCTATTTAGTTTTATATTGGATTCAAAGCCAACAGTGAACAGTAGCATTGTTGAGCACTAGCACCAGGTCTGGTCGAAGAGAATCACCAGTTATTAAAGATGGAGATGGACAGATAGGAAGGTCTGCGTATAATGAGCTATTCTCTATAGATGAGAGGGTTTTGGCAATATGTAACAACACGGAATTATGACGCCAGGTATATCTACCATCTTGAAGATAGGATTTGCAACTAGAAACAATGTGCTGGAGAGTCTCAGACTGGAAGCAGAAAGAGCGTGCAGATGAAGTGGAGAGAGACTATTTGCAAAGATTTTTCTTAGTAGCAAGAGTATTGTTGATAATAATAATAGTAATAATAAGATATTTATTTAAAGTTGGCTACAAAAGGAATAGTTAAAAAATAATACAGGCCAACTGCTCTCCCTATTTATAATGCTTATATACAAGTATAAATAAAGAATAAGGATCCCGTCCAATCTGTAATTCTGCTCTTAAATTGTCTGTCATTTTTGGCAGATTTAATAATGTCAGGGTGTTTGTTCCATAGCATACTTCCTCTAAATCTCAGTTAATTTAATCCGTACCTAACTGTTTTGGTACTTAGTGGTTGGACGAGATCCTTTTTTCTAAGATTGTAAATTGTGGGCCTACGTTCGAAGAGATCCCACAGAAAGGAGGGATTTTTTGAGGTTAAGCATTTGTAGACCTCTAAAAGTAATGCTTGTAAATTTTTTCTGTGTATTGTATGCTCACCCCTCTTCTGAAGAAGCTCCTCAAAGGTAGACCCATAGTCGTCTAATAGCACTCTCAGGGCACGTTTATGGATTAAAATTAGATAGCAAAAAAGAATTATATAGCGTAACATTTTTTCGTATTCAAGGTTTGGAGCAATTCTAGAAAGACTCTGACTTTATGTGAAGCTTTTTTGCAGATTAATTGTACATGCTGGTTGAAGTTTAGCATAGAGTCAATTCAATTACTTTACGCTATCAGTCATCTAGACCACGATGCCATTTATATCAATACATAATTTAATGTCATCTTTTAGACCTATTAGCTGAAATTTTTCAGGGTTTGCAACCATTTCATTGTTTTTATACCAGCACATTGCAGCTTTCATGTCACTTTCGATGTTCAAGGCGACAGAATCTAGGTTGTGTCCACATGCATATATAGTATTATCGTCTGCAAAATTACATACCTGAGAGTGCTGTATCCCATAGAAGAAGTCATTTATGAATAGGTTAAATAGGAAGAGTCCTAGAAAAGACCCCTGTGGAACACCTGATTTAATTTCCTGCCATGTACTAAAGGAGGTACCTATTTTCACTCTTTGTTTTCTTCCAACAAGATAACTGTGCATATGTTTTAGAATGTCTTTGCTGAATCCATATGCTTCCATCTTAGCTAAATGCAGATCATGGACAGTCATATGCTGTTGATAGATTCATCAACACCATACCACATACAACTGATTGGTCGATATGCATACGGATTGTCTCAATGACTCTAAGCAGAGCATGTTGAGTACTATGTCTGTCTCTAAATCCATATATAATATTTGCTAGTTTAGATTCCATAAACGGTGCCATTTGCCTTTTTAGGAGGCGCTCAAATATTTTTGAGAAGGCAGATAGTACTACGTCGATAGTTACGTTTCGAACTGCTGTTGCCATTTCTGTATACTGGCGATACATCTGCTAGCTTTAATGGGTCAGGGAAATGCAGGATTGGACCATTGTTTGCAATGTTTGTTACCTCGTTGAAAGAAATATCTTATGTCATTTTTGACATGTGGGAAGGAATGTCTACATTTGTTTTTTTCCTTATATTTGGGTGGTTGATTTCATCCCATACCTCAGAGTACTCAAAAGCCTGAAAAGCAAATTTATTTGTATCATTTGCCCTTTCCTTAATTCTAATGATGCTCGGGTGCCTACTATATCGTAAAATAGCGGCATGAACTGGATGCTCTATCGGGCCATCAATAGTGATAAAGGGAGCTCTTTCGATCTTAAGTGTATCTATTATATTTACAAAATAGGTGCTGAAGCACTCACTAACTTCCTCATCCTTAGAAAGCAAAGCACCTTCATCAATGAGGGTAATTTTTCTTGCTGAGTTTGAGCATTTATTTGATAATAAAGGCTTGAAAGTTTGCCAGAACGCTTTCCCACTATCCAATGTCTTAGGATCAAGGTTCTTGTAGAATTTGATTTTTGCTTGCTTGTTCATTTGACAACCAAATTTCTTTGCATTTTGTATTTCTTAATATTCTCATCAAAATGAGTTATGTTGGCAATCCGCTTTAACCTAGTGCGTTTCATTATGGCTTTCCATAAATCCTTAGATATGTGGAGCTTATTATTGCCGCGCAGGGTAGCAGGACCTATGATGTAGGTCTAAGGGTGTGGTCTACCCTTCCCTTATGCGAGCCCCAGGCCTAGCTAACCCAGCTGGTAGTACCTGGAAGGGTCCCTTGTTCAGGGTTACGAGCGATGGCCAATGGCGGATCCAACAGGAAACTGGCGGTGAAGGCAGATGAGCTACGACCTCAGAGACCAATGGCTGTTTGCAGGCAGAAGACTCTCTGAGAAGAGAGGTGGTAATCTCTGTAAACTCACCCGACAGAAGGCAAAGGCAAACCACTGTCGTATTCTGCCTCGTATAATCATGGTAATGTTTGTGAACAGTAAAATAGACAACAACGTGAAAGATCCTAAAGGTGGGGTCTCGTTCGGTAGGGACCACCATGTGCTACAGGTGATAACCGACCGCTATTCTACGACTGTATGCAGAACTAATAACTTAAATAAGAGGATTGCGACATGGAATGTTAGAACTATGTACCAAAGTGGAAAGATGGATAGCATAGTGATGGAAATGAAAAGAATGAAGATTAATATATTGGGTGTTTGTGAAGTAAGGTGGACACAATCTGGAAAATTAGCATCTGAAGGAACTACATTTATGTACTCCGGAGGAACAGAACACAAGCATGACATTGGAATATTTTTAAATGAGGAAACTGCAAAATGTGTGAGTGGATTCTGGCGTATTTCAGAAAGAGTTATGGTGGTGAGGCTGAAAGGAAGGTCATTTGATACTTGTTTAACCCAATGCTATGCACCTACAGCTGATAATACTGATGATGAAGTAGACAAATTTTATGATCAACTCGATAGAGCAATAAAACAGTGTAGATCACAAGACATTAGAATAGTTATAGGTGATTTAAATGCAAAAGTAGGTGGAGAGAGGGATGGTAGAGCAGTTGGCCTCTTTGGCCTAGATCAGAGAAATGAAAGAGGTAGTAGGTTAGTAGAATGGTGCACAGCGAACAGATTTGTAATTATGAACACGTGGTTTGAACATCACATGAAGAACTTGTGTACTTGGAAGAGCCCTGGAGACACTTGTAGAAATCAAATAGACTATATTATGATTAACGAACGCTTTCGAAATGCTATTGCAGGAGTAAGGACATATCCAGGTGAAGACTGTGACAGTGACCATATTCTGTTGATGGGTAAATTACGCATAAATCTGAAAAAGTTGAGGCGTAGTAAAATGAAGCGTAAGATGAAATGGAATGTACTGTTAGAAGATACAAATGTGAGGACCAAGTTCTGTCAGAAAGTGGAAGAGCGTTATAAACAATGTGGAGATGATACTGAAAAGTGGGAAACTTTACAGAAAGTCTTGGTGAAGAGTGCTCAAGAGTGTGTTCCTAAGTGTGGAGTGACAGCTAAGAAGAAGTGGATGACATCAGAGATTCTGGGTCACAAGGAATTTAGACGCAGGGTGAAGAAAGACACGGATGAGTACAGAAGGGTAACTATGAGGATTCGAAATATGTGTAGGGCAGTAAAGGAGTGTCTAAATCGACAATGTGAAGAGATTGAAGAATTAGAAAATAGAAACGTTTAAATAATGTATGAAAAAGTGAAAGCTGTAGTTAATAAGAAAGAATGGCATATATCTAGTTGCATAATAGATGAAGATGGCAATGTGTTGATGGAACAGGACCAACTTAAGAAGAGGTGGACAGAGTACATTAATAGTCTATATTTAGATACTGACAGAATAGATAGGCCAGTAATTAAAAAGCAGATGACTGGGAATCCAATGACAAGAGATAAAATAAAAAATGCAATGACACAAATGAAGAAAAACAAAGCAGTAGGAAATGATGAGATAGCGTTTGAAATGATAGAGGCTTTTTTGGGCTTGAAAAGATCACTGATATTGCTAATGTTGTGTACGAATCTGAAAATGTACCTGATGAAATGATAGAATCAATATTCATTGCTCTCCCAAAGAAACCGAGAACAATAGATTGTAAAGAACACAGGACAATTAGCCTTATGAGCCATGTAACAAGGATAATCTTACGTGTAGTGCTAAATAGGAATAAGAGTATCTTTAGAGAAAAGTTATCGGATGAACAGTTTGGATACAAGCCTGGAAAGGGAATGAGAAACGCCACTCTTTGCTTGAGAAAAATCATGGAAAAATCTATTGAAAAACAAAAGGATTTGTATATTTGTTTCATAGATTATGTTAAAGCTTTCGATTGTGTGAAACATGACAAGCTTCTGGAATTGATACAAGGGTTGGATATAGATGGAAAAGATCTTAGACTGATAAGAAATATGTATTATGGCCAGAAAGCTGCAATAAGAATAAAGGGAGAGCTTGGTGAATGGGTATGTATACAAAAGGGTGTTCTGCAAGGATGTATTCTATCACCAGATTTGTTTAATCTGTACAGTGAAGAAGCCTTTATGACAATAAGAATGTGTGATGGTGTTGATCTGGAAGGAACAAACTATAATAATCTTCGATATGCAGGTGACTCAGCATTGATTGCAAATAGTGAGGAGAAGTTACAAAGGTTATTGAAAGTTGTTGCAAAGGGAAGTGAGAGGCCTGGTTTAAGGATAAACTGTGATAAAACTTATGTTTTGGTTGCCAGCAAGAAAGCACAGGCTCCGGTATGTAGTGTGGCAGTGAACAGTGTGCAGATGAAGCAAATAGATCATTTCAAGTACTTAGGAAGTTGGATAACATCGGATGGGAGATCAGACATGGATATTAGATGTAGAATTGGACAAGCTAAGCAAGCACTTGTGGATATGAAAAATGTATTATGCGCAAGAAGCTTAGGATTGGGAGTTAGACAGCGTTTGTTGAAGTGTTATATATGGTCTGTGCTATTGATGGATGCGAGTCGTGGACAATAAATAAGAATATGGAGCAAAAGCTAAGGCAACAGAAATGTGGTTCGGGAGAAAGATGATGAGGATATCATGGACAGAAAAACTGACTAATGAAGTAGTGTTGGAAAAAGTAGGGTCGGAAAGACAACTTTTTACCACTATCAGAAGGAGACAGTGGAGATTTGTTGGGCATGAGTTGAGAAGAGAAGGAGGGATAGAGAAAAATATCTTGGAAGCTGAAATGACAAGGAAAAGGGCAAGAGGAAGACAGAGATTTAAGATGTTAGATTGGATAATGGAGAGATTTAGAGTTAAAGATGGAAAACAGTTAGCCAATGTTGCAAGAGATAGGAAAAGATGGCGAGAAAGAGAACCGCCATGATCCGTATACGGTATTAAATGCCATGACACTATAAGAAGAAGAAGATTATTGCCACGAATTGAGATTTTTTCAGGGGGAGCCAGCTTGTTGAAAGTACCTAGCTATATTTGCCTTATGTCCTCAAATGTGTTTGTTTGACATTTGGAGAGTTTTTGCGCAATATCTGCTCTAAATTTTTCAATTGAGAGCGTTCGCTAACTTCTAAATTTGGTAATCCTTGGAGGCAGCCTTGTATAGGTTGTTTTAAGAGTTGCATATACCATATGATGAAAGTCGCTAAATCCTGTCTCAAGCGTTTTGGTATTGAAACAGCTACTTTTTCGGTTTGTTAGTATAAGATCAATGCATCTCCCATTCATGGATTGAAAACACGTTGGAGTTTGAAGGAGACTGGAGAGATTGTGATCATTGTTGTTGTTGTTGGTGTTGTTTACTTTATTTTGAGTAGGCTGTTATACCTAGCTTATTCAGCTAATTTAGGCCTACTATGCATGCCGCATCCAGGCATGAGACCCCTAGTTTAACATCCCTTCCGAAGGACGGCGGAGTGAGCTGTTTGGTCGTTCATCTGGAGGTCACCCATCCAGTTTCTGACCGTACACAGCCATGCTTAACTTCAGTTAAGCTAATGCAACTGGGCCGCTTGGCCACTCACCCCGCTATCATTCATCATATTTCGCATAGTAGGGCTATTTTCCTCCAGGTTAAAATCACCAATTGTCAATAAATTGTCGTGTGTCCTGGAATAGAAATCAACCACCCTTGGTAAGTGCTCCCTACTCAAGGTTATTCAAAGTTCATTAACAATCAGCATGTCTTCGCTGCTATATTAAATGGCGTATTTCTGTCCTGTTAAAACTTATTGGCAGATGCAAGGCAATAACATTTTATATGTGCCATAACTCCAACATCCCCGGTGTAGGGATGTCCTTCTGTGCTATGTAAAATAGGAAATATGAACTAAATTAATATGTTGGAGTAGAATTCATTTTTCTTAGCGCTAAGCTATTCTAGATAGAGAATACGCTATATTTTCATTCTTCTTTGTCTTTGAACTGAGCCTTGGATAAATCTTGAGTTGTAAATTGTGCAAATCGTTTTCTTTTGCTATTTTACTCGAAGCAGGTTAATGCTTTTTAAATTGCCTCATACATGTTCGCTTGAAAAGGAAGATGAGACTCATGACATAAATGCAGTAGCATTGTTTACTAGTTTGTATCAATATATATTTTACGTATCTTGTGGTATTTAGGAATGAATACATTTACATCGCTATTACATGATTCTTAATTCAGGAGAAAACTACAGGTAGGACGCTCTGGTGCTAACAAAATGATACATTAGGCCCCGTAAGAAAAAACATTAGTTTATCATCCTTTTTCGAAACTGTCTAGACGCGCGGGCGCTGTTTTGCTTTTTTTTTACTCTCTGTATAAACGATTACCGTCCAGCCTGCTTTTGATGATTGTGTAATTCCTCATCATGGTATTAAATGATGAGAATGTTATGCGCCCTCGTAGTAGGTAGAAAATTTTTGTATTGTTCACACTTTGACTTCCTTGTTGCTTTACTAGGGATGCTTGTTCGTGACTAAAAATCTCAAGCCCGGGCTTGGAGGATGTTAGCAAGGCCTAAGTCAGGGTCTTTTGGACTTTTTTCCTGAACTGAATACCAATGGTCTACAGTGAAATTTTCTATTTTTGTTTCAATTTTAGCACAGTACACTCTTGTTTTATTGAACAGAATGAGCATAATGAGAATTTTTGAGGCTCAAAATCGATGAAATTTTGAAAGCTTTCAAGAATAGTAGAAGACACAAGCTTCGCCAAGATTTAAGAATTTTTGTTTATCGTTTTTGCCATCGTTGTAGTATTTATTCTTCTGCTTGCTCTCTTGCTTTGTTTTACGATGACGCAATACATCAGATGAAGTAAGACAAATATTCTAATATATTATTTTGATTTTCAGGCCAATTTACACCTTTAGTACTTTAGATAATTAATCTTATGGCTCAAAATAGGAAAAAGTTAAGAATATTGAGGTTCAAGGGAAGATGACAGTTGTTGTAATTGATGGGAGTGATGTCGTGTGCTAGTAGCACATGACAATAATTCCATCCATTTTACCAACTTTCATCCTTCTCTTCTGAACATCCTTGGGCTGTGGATTTGGATAGAATCTGGCGGAAGTTCATGCCATTGGATTCAACCTAACAGGAAATCATTCTCCAAGAGAATTCTAGTATTATGTGAAAAAAGGTCCATTTTAAACATCCTGGCTTTTGATTTACAATCAGCTTCTGACTTCTAAGTTTGGTGCAATATCACTATTTTGCTTGCTTTGAACGTAATTGAGGGGAATTTTCTTGCTTGCTTTCCATACTTCCCAGCAGAGTTAGCACTGCGCGGAATTGCATTCCTTGTTTAACAAGAAACGTTGTCAAATACAATTGTTACAACGTTCTCAGACATCTTCAACATCTGGATTGTTTGACATTTTGTGAAGAAATTAAGCTTAAAACGTTTATAAACAGACAGGAGCTCTATCTCAAATAATGAAAATTCAAAGCAGAACTAGTAGGGTAACCAGAAAATTTATGGACTATTGCAAAATAAAGCCAAAAATAGAAATCCTATAACACGGGCTTTTTCTGGAATTTAGCCCGGGCTTCGGGCTTGAGAATAACGTCAAAGAGCCCGGGCTCCGGTTCGGGCTAGCCCAGGCGGACAATCTTATGTTTGACAGCTGAGAAAAATCAATGCAGCCATCTAACTGACACAAAAACAAGATCTAATTGCGAATGCAATGTTACTACCTCCCAATGATGCAACATTTATCCAGACAAACATGAAAAGAGAACTTAAAAAATATTGACGCGGAAGGGAAAAATGACGCACGCGGGAATGATAAACTAATGTTTTATTAAGGGGCCTTAAATCTCTTCCAGAAAGTTAAGAATACTTAAGCAAAGAATACCATCAATCAATTGGAAAAGCAAAGACAAGAAACTACTAATGGCATTGGCTGCAGAGAGTCTTATGCTACATGTAAGTAAATATCACAGAAGATACATCTGAAGCTCTACCTTTATGGCAATCGACTTCAAGCATATTCAAGCAAATGGTTCTGCCGCTTCTGCAAATGGTCCTTCATTGCTAAGGACTGATTAGTCCACGTAGTTGCAGCTGGTGAAATAGAAAGGCCCACAATGATGGATAGGAGCTGAAGGGCAGATTATAATACATGTTTTTTTATAAGAAACCTAGCTCAATGCCTAACACTTAAAGTTTCTTAATTTTTGGCTACAGTTTAGTTCTGAAAGTTTCTTAAAAGTTTCTTAATTTAGCGAACTAACTTTCTGTGAGAGCGTACTCAGAACGTGAATGTAGCAAACTATTTTTCCTATGACAAACAAAATGCGTCAGTACGTGTTAAATTCTAAAGCAATGTCATATTCACATTGTTTTGGTACAGCTTTACGTTGAACCAAGTAACGATTTCAATATGCTATTTGTCAAAAGTTCCATAGCGCTTTCCTTGTAGTTCTAAAAGTTTCTTAAACTTTAGGCTGTCTAATACAAGATTGTTTATAAAGTGGTTTCTTATAAAAAAACGTGTACGCCTGAAAGAACTTCTTAGCTGATGAAACTAGCAAGCTTTAGCCAGAAGCTACTATCAAGATTTACCTGTTACTTCTTAAAAACAGGAGTGTCGGACTAAATAACAAATATTACTTCTGATTGTGCGCTGCAAAACCAGCATGGCATGCTGTTAAATGTAGAGCAATAGTTGTGAATTTCGAGTAAATAATAAGAATGCTATACAGTTGACATATGCAAAGCTTGAAATCTTCCTATACTGATGGCATCTTCGATATAAAATCCAGCCAAAACCTCGGTTATCATCTGAAAATCATAATTAAAGTTTGAGTATGGCATTCTCCAACCACCAAGTATGGACAGAGTCATAACTATTGTTTTCTGCTCACAGTTGTGGCAATCGTCGTCTTCATTCAAGTGTTCTCTTATATCAAATCTAGCTGCAGCCTATTGCTACTTAAATCCAATGTTTCTAGGCATAAATCCTTCATAATTCCTAGATTATCCACCTTCTCGAAAATCAATCAAGCTATAGAAGCTACTTCACCCTGCGTCTCTCTTTCAGAGATGGTTTCCAAATATAACGCCGGCAAGGGGACATTTCCAAACAAGTTCTTTTGCCTTTGCGCTTGCTCTTCGGCTTTTATTTGCACCCAATATTTTGAAACTGGCTCAAGTCTAGAATATTGCCGTGTGAAATTATTCACAATGATTGGAATAGGCATGGCTATGACGAGTATTCCACACATTGCACATGCCGCTCCAACCAGCCGTCCAACTAAAACAAATTTAAGATTTATCAGGACATATATACATATCAATATCATACGTGTCAATAGTCGCCCCGAGGGGCGAAATAGAGAATTTACAGTAAATACCATACATACTATGTCATAAGTAAATTTTACGAATTACTGTACTGTATTTATAAATATTCTAATGAACTAATGTTCAAGCTAGCTGCTTTTATAATTCATCAACTATTTATTGGTGCTTTCCTCTATTCATTCGTTCGTTTTTTCATTCATTCATTCATTCATTCATTCAATCTGCAACACTGTGGTTTGTGTAGAGTTGACTTTTGGGTGTAATACTGTTTTATAGCTTTTTCACCAGAATTATTTTGGATGTTAACTTACTAACTCTTTCATTCATCTATTCATTCGTCTTTTCATTAATTCTTCAATTCACCATTATGGAGATGGCACCAACAGAAGTACATAGGGGAGCTAGAGTACCACAAAACTTTAATGAGCTCCCCATAGGACCTAAATTTTTTAAGGTTTCCTTGCACTATCGGTGCATTCTTAACTCTACTTGCACATTCATCTACTATCTTCCCATCTCAGTGAGCTTTTTTAAAGCTAATCTGAAAGGTGTGGTCTTTTAACATTTTCTCACTTCGCCCACTTTTGGCACTTCAGCACCATTTGCACCTCCATCGTTTCTCCCTGGCGCCATCTCTTCACCTTTTCTTTTTCATTTTCTCATTTATTTTCTCGCTCACTAGTACATCTATCTAGCCCTTCATCCACTTTTTGTGCTTACCTGTAGGGGGGTCGAATTAACAGGTGGGGTGGATATTTTTCTATATTTTTATAAAGTGGAGGGGTGGTAATAAAATGACCTACCGGGAAAATCGTAACAACCATTAGGGAGGTAGAAGAGTTGATGATCCCACTTAAGTAACAATTGGATGGAGTGGTAGACAGTGTTCCACCTGACAGGGGCTGTGAAGCGCTTGATAGGGAGTTGACTCATGAATGATCTCGATTTTCGATCTCGATTTTACCTCCGTTCCCCCCAGTTTCTTGGGACTTGGAGGGTGCCTCTAAGAGGACTTTAGTTCTGGCATGAGTATTTAAGACCGGATGCCCTTCCTGACGTCACCAATGGCCTGCGATGGGCCTTGGACCCAGAACCACGCTGGTCTGAGTCGAGTGCATTACCGCTAGGCCACGGGAGTTGACTCATGAGTAAGGGGATGAAAATGACAGTGAAAATTTTGTTTATAGCAATGATGCCCACATTTTGCTGAATTGGGTGGGTCATTATAAAATGCTGCGAGGGGTGAAAATGTGCAATATGACCCCCCTACAATTAAGCACAAAAGAGCAACTACCTCCATCTTTCATGTATTAGAACCTACTCAGTTCACCTACCAAAAGTATTTGGTACAACATCTCCATATCCAACTGTTGTCATGGTTACAATTGACCACCAAAAGGCTCCTGGGATGCTTTTAAACATGGTGGATGGAGTTCCATCTTCAGCATAGAAAGCGGCACTTGAAAATAATATGACACCAAGGACGATGAAGAAGACCAAAAGGCAAAGCTCCCTTGCGCTGTCCCTCAACGCTTTCCCAAGAATCTTCATCTCACCGGAATAACGTGAAAGTTTGAATATCCGAAAAACACGCACAAGACGAATGGTTCGAAGGAAGTATATTGATACACGCTCTTCCGATTGTGTTATCTGCGTGACGTAGAAAGGAGCAATGGCCAGAAGATCGATGATATTGAGAAAGTCAATGAAGAACCGGAGTTTGTTGGGAGATGCTATTAACCGAAGGATGAACTCCAGTGTGAAATAGATGATGCAAACAATTTCTATGTACTGAATGGATTTCTGCGTCGTGGCATGCCTGCGCTCGCGTATATCTGGAACAGTTTCCATGCAGAATACTATTACGGATATAACAATAATAGCTAAGGATGAAACTGCCACAATCTTGGCAGCCAACGACGACTGGGGCTCTTCTAGAACATTCCACAGAGCAGCCTGCCACTTGCGCTTTGGAAAGATTACAGCTTTTGCGCAGAGCTCCTTCATACCGCATTCGATTGCTTCATCGACAAGACCAAAGTAGCGAATTTCATGTTTGAATACGTTAAGATTAACCCCAGTTGGTTCTTCAAAAATCCCTGTTTGATAAAAGGTTAAAAGTATTTCAAAAGCTCTCTGGTTTCGGTCGAGGAAAATGTTGCCATCCTCGTCTTGGCGCAGTTTCTGCCTTGATTCTTTGCTACCGAGCAAAGAGGTTGGAAATCTTGACAATGTGCTTTCCAATGTCTGAAACTTTCGGCCACTGACATTGATTGATATTATATCATCGCGATCCTCAGCCTCTATAACACCGTTTGGTATTTTATGTACACAGTTTTGCTGCCCAATGCTTTGTAAGAGTATGGATGACTCGTCACTTTCTGACATGTTCTCTGTTTTTGAATCATCCACTCCTGACATTTTTACACAATCAGTTCTAGCTTAAAACCTAAAACAAGAAAATAGAATTTAGAATTTAGTCCTCGTATCTCCAAGGTAATGAACTGATATTACACCTGTGTATTATAAGATGATAGCTACAAGCTGCATCAAAACAACGGCCAAATTATTTTGAATGTTCTCTTCTTGTTTCAATGTGTTTCTGCGCCTGACTATTCAGAAAAGTGGCGGACCGATGAAGCACCTAGCACGAAATGTGCTTGTTTCAACGTCTGAAGCTTCAGCAGATTAACAGAAATACCACATGGCTACTGTACGAAAATTAATTAGTTGGGCAATTTAAATAATTAAAGGGTAACCTGGACGCCAAAGTATTATGCTTCATAAAATTTCTACGTGGACAGTTTAGCGGAGACAACCAGCAAATGCTAATACAACAATTCTTTGACCACTTCAGCAGGGGTGATTTCTAAAAATTTAACAAGGGAAGCACTGGGTGCAATGTCATAATGTGGGTGTGGCCTATTTGTAGTCACGTCCATATTTTCATGGATGAAGACATGATAATTTAGTCCAATAGTGAAATATAGCCAACATCTGGAATGATCTCAATAGCCATAAAGTAGTGAGGAAATTCGTCATTAGAATACAATACAAAACATTGAAAGCAAGGTTAATGCACGTTGAAAAGCAAGTTTAATGCAAAAATTTAGGTGGGCTGAGGCCCTCCTTAAATGAACAAGAACTTTAACAAGGAGGATCCGCCCCTATGAGCCCCTAGAAATCACCCCTGCACTTCAGCTACTGGCTTGGTGCTCATTCATTGACCATCGTGTCGTCATATAACGAAAATTTTTATCAAATTTTCCTTAGCATTGACTGTTTTTCAATGCCATTAAGTGTGTGGATGCTTGAATATCTCCTATGAAGCATATCCAATCTTAAGCTCTCAGATGCCATAATTTGCGAAGTCTCATTTTCTGGTTCCAAAACACCACTCATAATTTAGAAGGCGCTGTTATTCCCCCAAAATCTAAACCGTGCCATTTCAATTTTCCACATCGCACACACATAAATTTACACTCATTGGCTGGTGAAATCCTTCTACACCATTTTCAATGTTACATGCTAATCGATACTTAATTAGAAAACCTCAAACAAGACTTCTTCTTTATCCTCTTATGGATATTTTACCCTCAAATAGATACCATCAGTCAAAATCTGATCGTTTGCTTATGGTGAATCAAGCTCGTAATAGTATGGCTTTAAGTTGACATTTTTTTCATTAATTGGTTGATAATTCTTTCAAATTCATTGGAATGGGATATTTTATAAAAATGATACAAAGATTGGCGTCTTAAAAGTTCCTTTGAACGTTAGTAATGGATTTTCCAATCTGTAAAATGCTCTATGGTTAGGCCTGTAAGCAGTGGTAGGGGGAAATGGATTGCTTTTTCCTTCCAATAATTCCTTTAGATTCACAGGTCCCTTTAAGATTTTGCTCATTGTTAGGATTTGATTG
>OLMO02000297.1:13496837-13512493 GCA_900291935.2 Cassiopea xamachana
GCCCTAGGGCTACAAATTGTTAACAAGCCCCCTCGAATAAGCCCTACCCTAGAGCTACAAATTGTTAATAAGCCCCCTCGAATAAGCCCTCCCCTAGAGCTACAAATTGTTAATAAGCCCCCTTAAAAAAGCCCCCTCCCAAGCATGTGACTTTACCTATTTGAGAGGTTTTTAGTGCTTTATAGAGCTAGGAATGAACAAGCAGCCAATACGTAACGAAAATTTGCTTTCACTTTAAAAAACATACAATTGTTTGTATGTGCAGCATCGAAGAGATAGTTTACTAGTAGAAAAACTCCAACTAAAATATGACCAAGTACCAATAAAAATTATTAAGCTTCCCTCGAATACGCTAAATTTCAGAACCTGTTGTTTTCGACGCTATATAGCATTGCTTCTTCGAATTAGCCCGCTGGGGGGTTGTTTATTTTTTTGGAAAAACCTAAAAAAATAAACAACCCCCCAGCGGGCTAATTCGAGGAAGCAATGCTATATAGCGTCGAAAACAACAGGTTCTGGAATTTACTCCTCTAAAAATAAACACATTTATGTAAATCTTTATCATTTCTTTATTATTTATATAACAAACAAAAATGAATCGATGAACCAACCTGTACAAGAGATTTTTGTTCAGATTCTTCTCCATTTTCCTCTTCATTGTCATCGTTACGTCTACTTTGCCCTGATGGGTAATTGCTTGCCTGAAGTAAAGATATGACATTAGGAAATGAAAACAGGCCTCTTGTTTTTACCGATAATTAATGATAATCAACACCAAGAAATGGTTTAGAACAAAAATGTTGGTAAGGCTTTGATACTCATTGTTTACATTAGAACTGTTGAAGGACCCAAACTCTATCTAGAACTTCCCATAGTATAGCCCCCTGATTTTGTACAAAAAAGATTTATATTATGAACCACGTGATTAACGATTAGTTCTGTTGTGATTGAGAATATGATAAGCGTATTCACAATTACATGAAGAAATTGTTCGTTCTTTCCGAAGACCTAACATTGTGGATTAGATGATGGTATTGCACTTCACAAAAGAATGTTTTTTTCTTAATATTTCTTTTGCAAGCAATTATAGAAGAATAATGAATTATGATAACGATAACAATAATTGCAGAAAGTATCACAAACAGCTATCATTTCAAGGAGATCCGCCATGCAAACATTAAGTTGTATTGAGAAACGGCTCCTACCTCATTGGCAACTTTACCAGCCTCACCAGTGCAGTATGACATTTTAATAAAAGAATGACAGCATGCATAACCCCATTGAAATTCCCGCCAGTATGACCCCCATACACTCTGAAATACAAAAAAATCAGTATAAATTTCTCCAGGGTTGATACCCTACACGCGAATCAAAATTCCCTGAATATTCCCTGACTGATAGTCAAAAACACTCACTTCTTCACATTTCACATCTTTACAAAACAAGGTAAAGAAAGTGGAGTCTAATAGATAGGTAATGTATATATACTTGCTATAGCACTATGCAAAGTGAAAAAGTTCCCATTTATTGATAACAATTAGAGCAACGACTTTGCAAACAACCATGCCAATAGTTGATGAAAATGAGATGCTGACTAAATAATTTGTTTTCCTGGCTTTTCCCCAACTTGCAAACAAATTATAGAAAATTCCTTGACTATTCCAGGTTTTCCCCGACGTTTTGTAAAAATGGTCCATTTCCTAGGTTTTTCAGATTTAGCATTAACCCTGTTCTCCAGAAAAAGAGTGTGCATCAATTGACCCACGAATCAGTTTGCTCTACACTGAAATTCTCTAATAAACGAGATACCTTAAGGTACAAGCAGTGGTGACTTCTAAAAATTTTAACAAAGGAAGCTCTAGGTGCAACCACGCCCATATTATGGATGTGACTTTGCTGCAACCACGCCCATATTTTTAAAGACGCATATATGATACTTAAGTTTAGTACTAATAAAGTGTAATAAACAATTAGAAATGCCTCAATTAACATGTAGCAGTGAATGATTGATCATAGCAATACAAACCACTTTAGAAGCAACGTCAATACACTTTGAAAAGCAAGGCCAAAGCAAGAATTTCTAGGGGGGCTGAGCTCCCCAAAATGAACAATGATTTTAATAAGGGGGCTTCACCCCCTGAGCCCCCTTAGAAATCACCTCTGGGTACAAGACACGTCCATATCTTGGTCTACACTTTGAAGATAAAAATTAGGTGCTGGAAAACCGTGGTAACATGTGTTTAGGACCACACTGATCCTAAAAAAATAATCGACGAGGGAGCTTTCTTCCAAATTTCAAAAAATTACCTTATGATTGTTAACATAAACATCTTCTTCGTATTTAGATTTTGTAATTGCCCTTTCTTGGCCTAAGATATAAATCGAAAACACTTATTCATTTAGGATAACAAAGCGATGCTTGAAATGTTTCTTCATTCTGAAAACTAAAAACTAAATAAAACAATGGGAAATGTTGGTAAGGTTAATTAAAGATTGATAACACACCTTTGATAATTTTTCCAGTTCTGGAATACTCCACATACTCTTCCTAAAGCAAAGAAGATCAAACTTAACTTAAGACTTCTTCAGTCTGGTTTTTATATATTTAATTAACATAGATACTGCAGTACTACTAAATCAACCAACAAACCTACAATTCTTGTGATCATGAAAAGAAAAAGGCACAAACCTGGGCGGATATTTGAGAAGTCACAAAAGATGGAGATGGACTGTCCAATGTCTAGGAATTAGCGCTTCACCCCTAGCTGTCAAGACACAAATGAGGCATAGATCTCTAAACCAGGCAATATCAATACTAAGTGACATTCCTTGAACCCCTAAGGAAATTATCAAAAAAATCGCTAGCATACAAAACCTGATGAGGACGAATACTCACCGTTTGTGCCAAGAGAAGCTCCTTCGGTGGGGCATTCAGATGCTCTTCACCTCCATACTAAATCAAAACAAGAATTTCTTAATCATTTCTGAGGAAATAAAACTCTGAGTGATAATTTGTTTCATAATTAAATACTCACAAATCTGGGCATAGAACATGGTAAAATTTCATAGCAAAAGCGTATGCAAAAATCATCTCTATCATCATAATAATCGTCTCTATCACATAAATATCGATCAACAACAAACGTTACTGTCCATTTCACAAAAAACAACCACCAGTAAATTAATTTTCCTACCTTTTCTACTATCCCTTCCTTTTTATTTCTTTCAAAATCTTCCTTCTTAACTTTAAATTCCTTATTGAGCAATGCCAATTTCGTAGGGTCCGCCTCTAAATGTACATCGGCGCCCCTTTCATATGCATCCCAGGCAAATACTGTGGAAAAGAAAAAAAACGGTAGATTAGAGTTCTTATAAATATTAAATGCAAGAGGCACGCCCTTTTCATGCAAGGATAAAAATGTATTGAAGATTTCAGTCTAAATGATGACAATAAATGCATATAAATGGTAATTATGAGGAGCCACACCCTTTTCATGCAATGCTAGAAATATATTCAAGACTTCAGGCTTCATGACGACATAAAATTTGCATGAGAAAGGACTGAAAAGTCCATTGAAAAACTCCTTTGAAAAGCTATCTTTTAGATAGCAGACAATAATAAAGATTTGTGCAAACTGGAAGAACAATAACTGTAGTGTTTACTGGTTTTAACAGCTATAGACTAACTTAAAACAGTGAATTTATAGAAAATGCAACAGAAAGATATCTCCTTACACTGTGATCTTGCCATGTCTGTAACATCTCCATGTGACCGGACCCAGTTATCGCCGTAAAAATTTATGCTAAGATAAGAAACACTCGATTACTTTCAATAATTAACGACTAAAATCTTGAAATAATTGGAACTGTATAGCAGCTGACTTCGAATAAAAAGGGTCTGGAATGAATCTAAGCTTTCATAAAAACATTAAAAACTTAGTTTGCTGAAGGGAAATGACACAGACTACGTACTGATGATCTATCCACACATTTCAAATCACCAATGTCACACAACTTACTATTTCAATGGAATATTGCTCTCTGAACAAAGAAACGCTTCAAAAAGGCCGATAAAATGAAACACATATATACGCACCTTTTTCCTTTGTCATTATTGGCCAACGGGTTCTCTCTCATTGACCTCGTTTTGGGGTCATAATACGCAGAGTTAAGATCGAGGTTGTACAAGTACTAGAAAACAACAACAGATAATTTCAGCCTAATTGCCGTCCCCCTTAATTAATTTTTGACAATTTTTCCAACCACCCGCTCTTATTAGGACCCCCGCGGACCTCCCGCTTATTAGTTTCTGCACAATAATATTTCAAACCGTGTTCTAAATAGATGTTTTGAGCAAATCTTCTTGTCTGCTAGCAATGTTTTTTACTGCTTACATTCTCACGACCATAGACTCCTAATTTATGAACATATAGTTCTCCATAGCAGCATTATCATAGACTTCAAAGCAACGTTTCTGCTCCCCCCGCTTATTCCGACCCGCAATCATTAATTTCTTCCAATGTTTTCAACCCCCTCCCAGGCAATTAGCTACTTAAGAGTACATTACTCTTCTGAGAGAGGCAGAAGGCTAAAAAAGTGAACAATATCTTGGAATTAAGGATTGTTGGACTATCTCAAAAATTACAACTGTTGCATGCCTTCAGTAGCAGCCACATGGAGAGTGGGACTGGGGGGACATATACCCCAGTTCTCTACAACATCAATTTTCTGATTCATCCAAATTCAAAGAGAAAATGCTAGGGTTTGGGTGAAGGACCTCAAGCTAACTTTAATTGCGTTGTACTCCCTATCACTTTTCCTCAAACCACTACTGCACACAGTTGTAATGGAATATAAAGATGGCTAATTGCTTCCAGTAAAATGGCTATAACGGATAAAGAGCGAGGTCATTTAGGGGCATGGACTGCTAAAGCCCCTTAGTCTGTGGTTGCTGGCCCCGCTCCTGCATGCTTTGACCAAGGTGCATTTTGTGCATTTAGGCCCGAAGATCTCCGGCGTGGAGTTAGCTTCCTGTCGGCATGACGGCGTAGATACAGCCTAAACTATACTCCTTGGCGTACTGGCGCAATAAAATGCAAATCCTGACGCACGGTTCCTTTGATCTTTGTACCTCAAGTGCACGCCAACCTTCAACGATGGCGTACACCTGAGAAGCTACTGGCATACCTCCAGCGTAAGTTTTACAAAGAATACATCCTGGTGCCTTGACAAGTAGCTATGTCACTGATCCGGGACCCTAAAATGCTCTTCGTAGCCTTAGGTTCTCTTGAGCATTGAGATTGTCTTTGGAATCTTATCTAGGATTCTATAATTGTATCATCGAGAAAAGTCACAGATTAGAAGATCAGAAAGCATGCAGAGTCTTACCTTTGCTGTGTCTTCTCGTATCCTTAGATTCCTAATTGTGGTACGTCTACAAGAAATAACAGGGACATGTTTAACTTTTGAAGTTATTACAAAATGTGAAATGGAAGTTTGTCTTGAGATATAAAGTCACTCCCACAATAAATTGTCAGACTGGCACTGTAAGGTGCTACCTTCGTTGAACAAAATACGAAATTAACTGCTTACAGCATATTTCGGCAAGCTTTTTAATTGCAAAAAACACTACACGTAGGCCCAATCTCTAAACTTGCATACGAAGCGAAAAAATACGTTTTAATTAATGTAGTTGCATCTAATTACGTAATTTTCGCATTTAACGTACTGCTTGCATTTAGTGCACACAATATTACGTCTATTTGGTTTGAATATCAATGATTAATTGGCATTTTATTCAATTCAATGAAGCTAGAAAGGAGCCTAGGGTACTAACAGAAGCTAGATTTAAAATGTCTCTTAGTTGCTGACCACGTTGGATATATAATTGTGAATAGAACACGTTAAAAACAAAACACAATCCATAAACACTTGGCTTGGGGCTATGGAGCTTGATTCTGGATGCCATTGCAATCATTTTGATGTAAAGATTATCTGGTTGCACCATTTGTGCTATTGAATTGATTTTCTAAGTTACTTAGGTCTTCATACAGCCTGCTGAGGCCTAAGAAAGTAAGGAGTGTAAAAATTCTCTTACAATTTTGAATCAAACTTCTGCCCAGGCATAAGCATTTCCTCTGCATATTTTTCTTCATCTTCGTCATCATCATTTGCCTTAAGACATCAAAACAAAATAAATGTATGTAAAAATTAAACAAAAATTAAAACAAAAAAAATTAATTGGAGACTAATATTTAATAAAAAACAGCAATTTACACACAAATACAACAGAATATCAACATAAGGAAGAGAAGGGCACTTAAGAATTACTATTTCCTCATTCAGGAAATTGAGAAGTGACCAAGTCTCTCTACATTGTGCATCCCACAAAGAATACTCAGCTATAACATTTAACATAAACATTTATCTCAATTTTCAGTTGTTATTTCATCAAAAGGATTTTGATCAATGGTGCTAACTTCGTGATCTTAGAGTTTACCCACTGACCTTCAACTGAATTATCAATTTGTGATTCAAGAAGAAAGTGAAAAAGTAAAGAAGCACTCACTAATTTCTCTTTTACTGCTTCAGTTTTTCCTTCAGCAAGGTCTTCCTCTAATTGAGCTGCTTTAAGATGTCTTTTTGCCTAAAAGATGAAATAAAATTTTTTTCTGAATATGGACAAGACAATAAAAATCAATTATGACATTTTTGTTTTAGTATTACCATTCAAATGGAATATCTTGGGCATGGCCCCCCTTCTTCTGAGTGTAAGTATGCCCAAAATGTGATAAACAGCCTACTTCCTTAGCCATACAAAAGAAGCATGCATGGAGATTAAAGTAAAACTAATGGATCCTACCAAATGGTGTAACTATGATCACCATTTTATAGCAAGGTTGCATCCTTAATGAGATCCCATACAGCCTGGTGTTGTGATGGGCTAGTTTTTGAAAGCCTCTGATAATCCCACAAATGTAACATAGAAACACAAAATATTCCAAACTTTGAAAATAGAAAATATTCCACTAGTTGGAAAAGCAATTACATACTTCATCTATTTTTGCATGTTCTTCATAGATTTTTGAATGCTGCTCAACATCATATCCTGCCCATCTATATGACAAATAATGATAACAAATATCAACACAAAATAACCTAACAAAATTGCAATAACACTATCCACACTCTAGTCTTGAGTCATCTTTTCTGTTCACAAGTCAAACAACAAAATTGCTAAACTAAATCTGTAGATATATGTAGTTAACCTTACCTATCTCTTTTACCATCATAGTCAAAGTCTAGTTCAGGCTGGAAAAATAATGACAATCAAACTTACAATGTTACAACAACAAAAATCAAAATTTGCTTCTCACAGTAGGTGCTTCATGACCAATCAAGTTTATGACCAATAAACAGCCATTTTAATAATCTATCCAAGTATTTAAATCAAACTAATGGAGCACAACAGACAATAGGCTATACTTTCAGGTTCTGGTTAATAAAAGCTGCAAGTGTTCTTGTGATTTTCTAACATTCTTCTGTCTACTATAAGGTAAAAATACCTGTATGATTTCATCTGGTCTTATATCTTCTCCAGTGTACTTAGCACCAGTTTTTCTAGGCCTCTAACAACAAAAATAATATCATTCTCATCATGTTCCAAAGCAGTGTTTCAAAAATATTTACATACTAATAACTAGTATCCTTTGCATGTGGCAAAAAACTGATTCTACTAAACATCAGGTTCATACCTCTAAACAATCTTTTTTCTTGTGAGTCATTGCTCCACAGTTTTCACATGCTCCTTTTCTATACTTTGTGGCTGTCTTTCCCTGTCAGAAGACAATATGATTGCTAAATATTTTACAATTTCTAATCATTTGAGAACTATAGATAGGAAGCTTGTGTCTAAGTTTGTAATGGTCTCTAAGATAACAATAACAGAAATAATTCATATCCAAATCATTAAAATCAAAGCTAAACAACGAATAAACAAAATCCTAGAATTATTTTAACTTGACATAATTAACACACAAAGTATTTTGAGCTTACAGATGTCCTTCCTCTTATATAGAAATCATCAAGTCCAGCATATTTTTTCTGTTTATCTTGCTGAGGCCGTTGATGCTTCAAAGTTGGGCTACAAAGAATTAGCCAAGTATATAAAGATACTTGGAATATAGAAGATATTTGCAGAATAAAATATATGTGAAATATGAAATCAACAAAGGCAATTAAAATATCTAGAGAAAAAACAAGAGAATATTCTTACCATAAGCAAATGCAATAATATCAGTAGCTGTACAAACATTATCAGAATCAATGAGGAAATTTGAGTATAGAGCCATACCGATCTGTCCCAATATACCAAGGAACAGTTTTTATGTATTGTGGGATGTGTGGATTGATGTCCCTGGAAATTAATACAAAAAGATTGGGTTTAATATTGGCGATTAGCTTCAAAGTGAATTGCAGTAGATAGTAAAAATAACTATAAGTGCAAAAAGCTAGTTGCAAAGACTTTTAGAAAAACAGTAGTTGCCTTTCATTACAGATTTTTATATGAAACCACTTTATAAGCAACCTAGTACTAGGCAGCCTAAAATTTTAGACACTTTTAGAAACTACAAGGAAAGAGCTAAGAAACTTTGGACAAATAGCACATTGAAATTGTTACCTGGTTGAACGTAAGCTGTACCAAAACAATGTGAATATGACATTGCTTTAGAGCTTAACTCGTACTGATGCATTTTGTTTGTTATAGGACAAATAGTTTACTACATTCACGTTCTACGAACACTTTCACAGGAATTTAGTTCGCTACATTAAGAAACTTCTAAAACTAAAATGTGACCAAATATTAATGAACTTTTAGTACTAGGCCTTGGTTTCTCAAAAAAAACCGTGTTACCTTCCACTTTCATCAACCTCTGGTGGCGCTGTTCCAGCCTTCCTTGCCTCTTCTAATTCTTTCTGCTTTTTCCAATCAAGTCTACTCATTTTCTTATCGGCTGGATCGCCTTTCGGTGCTTCGGTTGAAGTCGACGCCATTTTCCTGATTCTTTATCACAAAAATAACATTTGAAAAGGAGGCTTGCTAAAAATTGCCAATGAATCAGTAGCATAAGTATGGCAGGGTTGTTAACAGTTGTAAGGGTTTTTCGTCATATTTTTTGTAATTCTCTCAAACAGTCCCCGCAGTCACATGGCGTTAGAGTATATTCGACAGGAGAAGATAGTCCAATCCTTGTTTACAGGTCCATATCAAAAGACCCTTACGTCAACCTAGGATTTGAAGACTGGATGTATGAGAATATGAGTTTTGATTTGTACAATATCTTGTTTTTGTGGAGAAATGAGCCCACAGTGGTAATTGGAAGACATCAAAATCCATGGAAAGAGTGCAATCTTGAGTTAATGAAGAAGCTAGGCGTTAATTTGGTTAGGAGAAACAGCGGCGGTGGAACTGTTTATCACGATCTTGGAAACATAAACTGTACATTTTTCACAAATCGTAGTGCATACAATAGAAAGCGTAATCTTGATTTGTTAGCACGATTTTTGAAGAATTTTTACAAGCTTGATGTTTCGGTAAATGATAGAGATGATCTAGTTTTAGATTCAAAATATAAAATATCTGGAACAGCTGCAAAACTTGGTCTTAGAAAGGCATACCATCACTGCACTTTACTTTGCAAGGTTGACACTGCAAGACTAAATGACATATTATTACCTAGCTATTCTGGGATACTTTCCAACGCCACAAAGAGTGTAAGATCCAATACAAAAAATTTGTTTGATAATTCAAATTATGATTGGGAAGAAATTACAAATAGTTTAGCAAGATTCTATATAATGGAAAATTTCATATCAACAGTTGGTGTAGGTTTGAAAGAACATGTTACTGATGTAGATCCACTAAAAGTAAAAAATTCACCTGAAATCTTAAAAAGAAAGCATGAATTGACAAAATGGGAATGGAACTATGGGAAAACTCCAAAATTTGTATATACAATAGAGGAAAATTTTTCATTTGGCCGAGTTAAATTAGCCTTGACCATAAACAAAGGCATTGTTGTAGAGATTGCTGTTGAGTGCAGCAAAAGTATGGAAAAAAGTATGATTTTAAAGTTGTTGAGTGAACTTCCTGGCACAAGATTTGAAAGATCTGATATTCTAATGGCACTTTGTCATTACCTTTCATCACCAGCACACATAGGTAATTATCATGAAGAAGAAATTCTAAAGGAAGTATCTGAGTCTATTGTTTCCTCAATGCACTAAATTAGTTTTTGTACTACATCAAGACTGTTAATTTTATTTTACCCAATTGTTTCATAGGTGATGTTGTTTGCAATAAATTTTATTACAACAAAGGAATCATGACAATGACAAAGAATTGATGTTTAAAAACCTAGAGAATTTTCTTCCTCTAAAACTCCAAACATCTATAGATAGGTACAATGCTGTCTGGCTTAGTATAACAATGTGCCCTATAAAAGTGGTGCAAGTACAGAATATGATTACCCCAGAAGGGATAATTTAAGTAAAGTTTCTTTGTTATTTTGAAACTATTATAAGACAGTGCAATGATTCACCATATTTTATTTCACTGTCACCTACGACTTCTGTAGTGCAACTCTCTTCTATCTGCTTGATTATTTTATCAAGCTCTTCTTTTGATAATTTTTGTTTCATATCTCTACATCCAAGGATATATCCAAGCTTCTCAAGTCCTTCATCTGTCTTCTTCACAATATCTGTTAAATATTCTTTATTAAGTTTCCTCACAACTTTGCAGTTCCATCCAAATTTTGCAATACTTTTCTCTAGAGCATCAGGATCAAATGTATGAAAGTCATCCCCTTCAAAAAAATAGAACAGTTTCATAAAAAATTTTCCTGCTATTCATCATAGGGGGGTTGGAATAAATTCTAAAATTTAAAAATGGGGGTCAAATAAATGGGGGGGTTGGAGGCAGAATTTGAGAACTGGCTTTAAATGATTATAAAATGATGGAAGAAACAAAAACAGGCTGCCATAAAGCATAGAGCTAAAATTTATGCAGAAGCACTCTATTTGCCTCAACTATTGGGTGTGAATAGTACTAACAAAGAAATGAAATGAAATGAGGGGTTTGCAAAAAAGTTAATTTCCTTAAAATTAATAAATGGGGGTCTTAATAAGGTCCGGGAGGATTGGAAAAAATTATTAAGCAGGGGGGCATTTATTTGGCACCTAAGAGTAGCTAAAGACTAAGTTAGAAACATAAAGTACATGGTAAATCTTTGCAGAATAACAGAGATCATAAACATAAATTGTGAGATGGGTAAACTACATGTCTGCATAAGTGGGGCTATAATAATGTACCTGGGAGAGTACTGATCATGTAAAAGTAGGATATGATAATGAAGGTAAAAGATGATTATTCCTGAAACCATTATCTTTCTGTCAATGATGTCATAATGATGCTGACAGTGAACATGCTAATGATAAATGAAATACAACATGTGCTAGCAAGGGTGGTGCCAGCCACCACAGACTGGGGGGCATAGCAGGTAATGCTCTTAATTAACCACACCCTTTTGTTTCTACACCCATTTTACAATGCTGCAAGAGGTCCCTCATTCTCAACCCCTGACATTTTCTTGCAATTGGATGAATTAGAAAAATGATGTTAGAGATAACTTGGGGGGAGGGACCCCTAGCTTGAGCTTGAGCATGCCCCTCTGTGGCCAGTGTGTGTTATTTTCTTGCATTAGGTGTTAACTATGGCACAAATCTGAGCAGAATCAGCAATTGTTGCTCACCAAGCTCTTCATTCATTTTGAAACCATCAAAATCCTCTCCACCTTCATAAATCTTCATTATTGCACTCATGTTATTGGACATAATATCGGAGAAGAAGTTCTGTTTTTCATCATGATACATTGTAAACAAAATGCCATCATCCACAAGATAATTTCGCTTCAGTACATCCGTTATATCATCCAAAGGATTTTCCAACACAAACAACGAGTAAAGAAAATGAATCATGTCATATCTTTCAGGGTCTTTGCGCAGGAACGCGTTGATAGTTGTCACTTCCCATCTGAACTCAATATCTAATTTAATCGAGCTGAGATTCTTCTTGCAGATCTCGATCGCTTCAGCGTCTGCCTCAACCACCGTATAAATCACTTTACCTTTTCCTTGCTTCTCCTTTGATATTAGCTCCAACAAATACTTATCAACGATACCAGTGCCAGATCCAACAGCTAAGATCTTGTAGACTTCAGAGGCAACAAGCTTCTTGGAAGCTGCAGGCAGTATTTCGTCGTTGAACCAGGGCTTGATTTCCTCTAAACTTTCCGCGCAGTATCCTGGGTGGAACTGGTACACGCATTTGAACCAGTTACTACCTTCCTCTCCCATTTTATCGTTACTATGCTGACTTACTGTCCAGTTTACCTTTGAAATGCTTACTTAGTCCAGCCACGGTTTGTGTACAATACAGAACAATACGAGAAACGTCTGGGCTTTACCTGTGAAAGTCTGGTATTCTAACAAGGCATTCAGTTCCCATTTTGAGCATTTTGCTTTGTAGCAGAGCTTTATTTGAAAACAAAGGTTACTCAGTAAGTCTCATTTTCAGGTAGTGACAGGGGTCTCGTTTTCACAACACTACTTGAAGCGCTGAAGCACAATGAACCTTTAATTTACAAAAAATAGTCTCAAAGGAATTAGCAGACAGCAAAATTAATTGGAGGGCAGGAGATTTATTTGGGGGGAGAGTCTCTGATAACATTGTAGAGCCACTCCTGCTATATGAAAAGCGGCCATGTAGAATGCCTCAAATTAAATCACAGTAAACAACCCTCCGCCCGTGTGTGGGACGGCTAAACTCCAGAGTAAGGCTATATACCTTTGGGTATTTTGGATCTATGACGGGAGACAATTATCGTCGGATATCACAATTCCTCAAGACAAAGTGCATTGTGCATGCAAGCACATAACTGAAGGATGTGTCCTGAGGGAGGGGGGTGAAACCTGCCTGTACAACAACTTTGGAGGGGCAAAAGCCTTATTTCCTTATGTAAATCTCAAGGTTAATGATTATCTTGGGGGGCAACACCATATAAATTTCATTTGGGGGCATTTCCCCCGTTGCATCCTGCAGGTACGTGCCTGGTGTATGCATCTTTGCTTCTCTGAGCATCTTTAGCAATAGAGCGATCCCATGCACTTTTACCCATATACTTTTATTTGGGCGAGATATCTGTACTCAACACTTTTCAGTTGAGAGGAGCGTGCATTTTGTGATATAGGAGGTGCGTGAGTGATGATGCACCATTAAACAAGATTGGATGTGATAGAAAAATCAAAAGGAAAAGAGGAAAACTTTCAATGTAATGTCTTCATAAAAATGAGGGATAGAGAAATTAATGCAAAAGGAAGACGTTTTTATACACGATTTTTCTATAAGAAAAAAATTTTTAAGAAACTTTTCTGGGGGTAAGCCCCTAAACCCTTTCTATAACATAGTGCAGCTATGAAAACAATATGCACGTTTTTTATAAGAGAAAAGTTTATAAGAAACTGAGGCTCAAATCTTCAAAATCTTAAGAAAATCTTAAGAAAATCACGAGGCTCAATTTCCAACATCAAGTGTTTTATTGGCTGAAAATCGGTATTTCGTCGTTATTGGTATTCAAAATGTTAAAGATGGAATTCAAATTTGAGTATACACGATAAACAAAGAAATTGTAACCCATTTTAGCCAGCTTATTTCAGTAAAAGTTAAGAAAATGTTAAGAAAATCATAGACTCAATTTTGGGAAAAGTTAAGAAAATTGAGGCTCAGGTAAAATGATCGTCTTCTTATAGAAAAACGTATATCTAAAAAGTCCCCCAGAAAGTTAAAAGGAAATATGACTTTAAAAAAAGCAACACTATGAGCTTCTAATTTAGTTTTTCTTCTTTTTCATTTTTTTCAATGATTTCAATTCGCCTTGTTGTTCACCAAGTTGCTTTTCAATTTCTTTTGTTCTCTGCATACGTTCTTTATCTCTGCAAGTGAATGGAAATCTTGCTTGAGTACATTATATGTATCTAATGATGTATTGAACTATCTAAATGGGGTCTAATTATAATAAAGATATAATGAACTCTGACGTAAGGAATATTCAAATATGACATGGTCATAGAAAATCAATGAAAATTAAACAAACAAACTTTTTGATCCTCTCATCTAATTTTTGCTTTGCTAAAAATTGGCTATCCTTTCTAATTTCTCTAACCGCACCCTAGAGTGAGAAAGAAGAGTTAAATGAATGAAATAATATGAATGAATAAATGAATTAATCAAGTAATGAATTGATGAATGACTGAGTGAGTGACTAAGGAAACAAATGAGCTTTCTGCATGAATAAAGGAGTGGATCAATAAATGAATGAATAAATGAATGAATGAATAAAGAATGAACAGACAACTGATGAATTCAAAAAATGAATAGTACGAAAAAGGTAATAAACAAGAATGCAAAATCGATCTTGTTAAAAAAAGGTGTCAATGTTTTTTTAGATATTGAGAATGAGGAGAAAGTTCTGCGCCATTACACGTTCATTGAAGATGACTGCTACAGGTTCATTTATGACATATGACACAAATAAGAGTATAAATCCAAATGAAAACAAGTATAGCTATAATGCTGGACTGAATTCTGATGAGAAGCACCAGGTAAATGATTTGACTATGAAATTATGAACAAACCGCAATTCACGATAGCAATTGCATCACAGAATTGGGGATGTGAATGAAAATTTAAGGAGCAAAACTTGGCTGGGGGTCTTACACTTGTTGTTGCTCGTCCCAAAAGCAACCTCCCCATTATTTAGAAATGCTAAGAGTGCAGAAATTTTATTCCAATTGTAGCTCTAAACTTACCCCGTTATTGATGGTGATTGAATTTGACTGCCCTAAGTTAGCCTCACGATAAACCAGCCTAAGTAATTTTTAGTGGTTAGTGTTTGCATGCTTATCGTAGTTGCATATCTAAGTGTCGTGTAGCTACATGTTCTAAATGTCAATGGTTGCGGAGTTGGCATGATATCTTGCATTCCGTGGTATCATCCTCGTACTGTAGTAAAGTGCTTTTGTGTTCGTGAAATCCTAATGATATTATTGCTCATCATGCAAAAAAAATTGGAGAAACACTCAGAGGAACAAAACAGAAAGGGATGTCTTAAACAACACTGCAACAATGAAATGGCATGGCTTGAGATATCTCTTGATACACTTCTTTCTGTGTATAACTTTCATTAGCTTGAGAAATTTTAGGTTTTGCATTGCAAAACAGAAGTATCTTCAAACCTTCATTTCACTTTTTACTTTATATTTTAGCTTGTTCCTTTCGTTGATGTCTTTATTTTTTGTCCTCTTTTTTGGTTTCATTTCATAACTAAAATACAAAAATAGGGAATAAACATTCACTCCAAAGAAAGTAAACATGAATTGAAACAGCTATAAAGTTATATGGGAATATGTTACCTGTGAAAAAAGCACTTTCATCAGTTTCAAAACACTCATTGGAAGATGCCTACTTTCAGGGACAAAACTTAAGGAGCGTATGGGCGTGAGTCATCTCCCCAACATTGAAAATTTGCCATCTGGCA
>OLMO02000297.1:13560096-13609700 GCA_900291935.2 Cassiopea xamachana
CAGCAAATCCTTATCGGCCTGCACAAAAATGGAGAAGAACAGGATTGGTTTAAACTAGCCCATTAATAATCAACAAAAGAAGAAATTAGCGAAACTAGACAGATACCAAAAGGGCAGAAAGTAGTAAAAGATTCCATTAAATACCCGTTTCTTTTCAGCATTAGTAACAGCACTGTCAAGAATAGCAACAGCTTGATCGATGTCATCTAGTTGCGTGTAAAGGCTGACAAGGAAAGAAACCTAGAAGAGAACCAGTAATTTTGTCGGTAACAACGTATATTCTTGCAAACACAAGCAAAATCTAAGGCTCAAATGTTTTAAATCTGCTCCGTGTTTGCAGTGGTTTAATTATTAACTCAAGCGACATCCATCTCTTTCAAAGGCAAAGTACTAATTGGGGAACATGCTTCTGGTAAAGGGTTCATTAGTGATGACATCATAAAATAGAGTTCATAAAATAGAGTTCACTAATAGAATTCATTAGTGATGACGTCATAATATATATATTTTTAGAATTTAAACATTTTGACAATATGGAGTGAAAGACCACCTTAAAATAGGCATGTTTTGACAATTTTTGATGAACATTTTCAAAATAGGCTGAATTACGACCAATTGAAGACAAACAACTTGCCATTGAAAACACTGGAAGTATCTCCTGATACTGAACATGTAGAACCAGACTCAAAATACAGTGATTTGATATGAACTATGTCAGCATTCAATTGCCTATATCTCGGTCAATATTTTTCAGATCGAGCTGAAATTTGCTAGTAGTATCTATTTCTAAGTGCTTTTCAGAATTTATGGCCAAAATCAAAATATTCTAAAAACAGCATTTTGTGACGTCACACTAACGAACTCTATTTACAGGCATCTAAAAAATCATACTAGCTAAAGTGCAATTACGCAAGCCAATGATGAAACACTATAGGTAACAACGCAAGCACTTGCATTTGTTAGAAAAAAACAAGAACACAAAACAAAACACAGTTGAAGTGAATATTCAAGGTAAAAGGAATATAAAAATTATCTGTATACCATAGCTGGTGTGTCCTGAATTTCCTTCATTGATTTTAGTACTTTACCAGCATCTCTGAACTTTCCTTTTAGGAGAAAGATATTGATGAAAAAATTCAAGCAGCGGAATATTGATAGGTAAAATAAATTAAAATTACGGACAAATATAAACTAATCTACGTCAGAGAATACTGTTGGATGGTGATAAGTTCGATCACTAGTTCATAGATTATTTTGGGTCATTTTCATGAATAAAAATCTAGTCATGAAGCAATTCAAAAAGCAAAGTCAACAAGAAATCTGAGATACAGATAACTTGACGAAGATTCACAAGAAATAATTGATTTTACAGTGAATATATTCCACAAAACGTTTTAATACTCGAATCCCTTGGCTTTACATAAGCAATGGAAACAATGAAGAACATGGGCCACGACGAAAATCAGTATTTTTACATTTTCTTTTCATCACATCCAATTAGACACTATCGCTACATACTCATTAGACGATGAAATTACCATTGACATTGACAAATCCAGTAGTTACAGTATTGAAAAATCCATTAGACATTCCATAAAACGTTTCGGGGCATACTGTCCCCATCTTATTATTAGGGGGGGCTTTTTATACTTATTGGAACAATGAACAATAAATAGGGCGAGTAACTAGGGCGTATAACTAGGGCGTGTAAACAGGGCGTGTAAATAGGCCCCTTGTTCTTCAATTTACTATCAGGTTGTATTTTCCAAAGCATGTACCAATTGAAATATGTTGCAAAATAAATATAGCAACCAAAACCTTTTGTGAGATAAAGCTGTGCAAGTGCTAGTTGTATTTCTTTTGAAGCATCTGAGGAATCTACCATTTCCTAGTAATAAGAAATGAAACACAATATCATCTATTATTCTGAAACGTATCAATTTTTCCAAAAGGCCCAAAAGCTTCTAAATGCAAATATATATGTTATTTATTTATAAAAACCAAATTCCCTGACTTCAACCTGGATGCTTCTTAATATTATAGACATGTTTCTTATAAAAAATATGTAGTAACAACAAGGAATTTATATGCCATGTCCATAGAGGATGCGGGCGATCATGGACTTCCACTTTTTCTGCAGCTATCAATAGCTTCATCATACTAGAATGATTTTCAGGAGCTAGCTACAAAGCTATGACACGAAAGCGATACCAAAAAGCCAAATAATTGCAGTAAAATGACCGACGACAAAAAAGAATGTCGTTATATGTTTAAAATTCGAACCTTCTTATGCTGAAAATGTAACGACTTTATTTCTATAAATTAAGGTGTTATCTACTCTTTGACCCTGAGAAAGTCGAAGTGTTTAGCAACGAGGACCAGTTTTATGTAAGAGTAAAAAAGTAAAGTAAAGGTAGTCCCGAATGCTTTCGTACGAAGGGGAGTGCCTGTCAGAGAGGACACTTATCATGAGCCATCGGCATGTGAGGTAGGGTGGCCAGTTCCTTTCCTCGCCGCCTTTATCTCCCCAGTGTTCCCACTGGGTACCCATTTGCTGCTGGGTGGACAGTGAGCGAGCATTCAGTCAGAGCATGGAGTCGGGCTCGAACCCTTAGACCTTCCACATGGGAGGCATGCGCTCCAACCACTATGCTACCTCGCTCATTGTCAGAGTAGTGAAGGAAAATTAGTTGCCTTAACGCATAAACCCATACGTCGTATTATTAAAGCATAACTGAGATTAACAGCAGCCAAAAAACATGACCACTAAATACAACAAGCTCAGTAAAGCTTGTACTTGCAAAAGCGTACGAGTACTTTCAAATAAACTATTCCTAATCTGAGAATGAATTTTCAAGGAGAGCACTTTCATACTGCATAAAATCAGTAACAGCTTAATGGAAACCACGTGTCAATCGAGAAGGCAAGAGGCCTGCTATTATCAAATGGAAAACGTATATCACAAAGCCAGATCTCACCTTCATAGAGGCTATTGCCTGTTCAGGATGTTTATCACGTAACAGCATTGCGGCTTGTAATAAAGCTGCCTTCTCAGTGGATGAAAATTTGTCTTTCAGTTTGGTAATGTTCTTTCTACACGCTTCAATCTAAAAATCAAATCATATAATCAGTAAGATTATTTGATAAATTGCATGTGCCAACTTTGTGGAATATGAAAGTAAAATTAAATTCAGCATATTGAATCAAACAAAACACATTGAAACAAATTTTTGCAACAAAATCTATGATGAAAATTCGCTACTTGAATGGGCCTCACGCAAATACGTGCGAATTCATCGCAAATAATCGTAGCCTTCATTCACCATATTTACAAAAAGTGGTAAAGAAAACGAAGCCTAGCACATTTACCAACAACAAATGGAATAGCTACTTTGCGAATAATCATGCAAGAGTTTTTGAAATGGTACGTGGACCAAATAAATTATTTTCCCTGACTTGGATGAAAATTATAGAAAATTCCCTGACTATTCCAGGTTGTCCCTGACTTTTCGTAAACATGGCCTATTTTCCAGGTTTTCCACGCTCATTATGAACCCTGTAGCATAACTCTATCATTAGAGAAAGGATAGGTTCCACATATGCATGATCAACATGCCAAAGAACGAAAGTTGTTGACAAGAATCTGACAGTGTTTCTATCACGTAGAAAAACGTTTCAGGATCAATAAAAGAAAGCAACAAAACTAAAAACAACTGAACTAGGATTCAGCATGATCTATACTTTTGATATGGATGAAAAAATTTGATAAGCTCAACTAAATAAATATATACAAACCTGGTTGGAGAAAAGGTTAAATAATCCTTTATTCATCTCAAGAATCTCCTGTTGTTTGCTGGATAACTTGTGCTCCAATCCATTAGCACTCATTATTCTCAATTTCTTCTTTGAATCAAATATATCTTTATCCTTCAAGAAATAAGCATAATTGAACTGAAAAATTTCGTTAAATCACTAAATATCTACTTTTCACAAAGCATTTCAAATGGTCTTTTGGAGAAACTAGCCCCTTGCAAACATACAATCAGTGCCCAGAAAAAATCACAACAAGATCTGCCAATGAGGTACTCACAGTAGAAAGATTCATATCTGAAAATGTGGAGAGGTTCATATTTGGGATTGACAGAAATTGCACCATGAGAAATACACGTTTTTTTAATAAGAAGAAAGTTTATAAGAAAATGAGGCTCAAATGGTCAAAATTTTAAGAAAATCATAAGAAAATCATGAGGCTTAATTTCTAAAATTAAGTGCTTTTATAGGCCAAAAATTGATATTTAAAGATGGAATTCAAATTCAAGAATGCAATATTAATAATGAAATTGTAACTCCTTTTAGCCAGTTTATTTCAGTAAAAGTTAAGAAAAATTTAAGAAAATCTCAGGCTCAATTTTGGGAAAAGTTTAGAAAATTGAGGCTCAGGCAAAATAAACGTGTATTTGGGATTGACAGAAACTGCACCAACCTTATTGATTGAAACTATGTTGTTTGACACAACAGCAGCAAGAGCATCTGCATCAGATGGCCTAAAAGCCCACAAACATTGTGTAGAATTGCATGGTTTGAAATGAAACAGTACATCATTGATATGAAGAGGACAAAGATCACAGCACATATATAACAGAAAAAAGAATGCTTTCTTTGTTGTGTGGGTCTCTTTGACCTGCATCTGAACTTCTTCATGGAAACTCAAAGCATAATGGGGAATGTACACAAACTCTCATATACCATTATTTTCATGAACTTAAAGCAGAGAACTAGAAACTCAATAACCACTCACTTGCTTTTGATACTCTTTAATACTTGATTGTAAATTTGCAAACTAACATCAGTTTTCCCTTTGAGTTGCTTAATATAAGCCATCTGTGCTCTAAATTTAAAACAATCAAAACAATAACAGGAATGGCACTGCAAGAATTTGGCATAATGGAATTTGTGCAGATTCAGTAGCCTCACAACTTCTACTGCAAAATGACAAGCTTCCTTTAATGTAGCTAATAAATAACTTTTATAAAGATTTTCATTGTACATTACATATATCTATATTGGTGCAAAAGTTTAGGTACCTAATTACACCAAGCTCTTTGTCAATTTCTTCTTGTAGCTCCTCTTCACTAAGATCCTTTGTGAGAATAAAATCAATCATAGTCAGTAACCAGTAGGTACATAGAATAGGAAGTGAAATTCTTGATATTGCAGAAAACCATCATATGATGCAAGGAATGCCAAAAAATCAAATAGATGTTTGACACAAACTGTGCAAAAGACAGTCATTTATAACTATGGTACACAGCAACTATTCTGGATACAAAATGATACCATGAAGTGAGATTATCATAGGAAAACAAAACTCAACAAAAAGTTGAAAGAGCTGCCAAGAATGGAAAAAAGGATAAATTTGTCAAACCAGATCTTCTTGCAAACTCTTTTTACATAATTCTAAGATGAAAGAGATGACAATGAGACTTAATAGAGAAATCCTTATATTCTACAACAAGGATAAATATATATATATATATATATATATATATATATATATATATATATAAAGAAACACAATTGCCAAAATACCTAACTAATATCATGTGAGCATATACTTGTGATTTACACTCATAATATTGCTAAATTTCACAATGCTAAAACACCCCTAAATATCAAGCATTTCAAACTGCTCTGATGAGCTAGCAAATTTGTGAAGTGGAATTCAAACTGAATTATATAGCAAATTAACAAAAATAATGTCCTAATAATAAATATGATGCAGTAAAGGCTGTTCTACCTTCAGCCTTTTCAAGTTTTACTTGGGCTTCTTCCAAGTCACCTTTTGCCATCAGCAGGCATGCATAATTATAGCATAGCTCAAAGGTATCATCCCTCACAGTTGGTTCACCCTAACAGGCAAAATTATCAATACTATTTAATCAACTGGAAATCCATAGCCATCTACAACTGATAAAGAATAACATATGACCCAACAAAGGACAAATATTTACAAATCTGGAAGATTCAACAGTCTTTTAAGACTATAAAACTATAAAATAACACATTTATCAAAACTATAAATTTATATTTGATAAGAATGCAGCTTAATAATACATATTTGCTTACTTCATAACATAAACCAACAAAGAATTAGAAAAGGACACAACCAAACATTTACAACTGCAGACTTCATATCATGAAATGCAAGTTCTCTCAATCAGTACTTCATGCTTATAGCAAAAGATCATTCATAAGTAGAAATTAAACAGAAGCTATGAGGGGTAAGAGTAGCTACTAAAGAAATAAATACATAAAGTGATTCTTGTAGCAGTCATACTATATATGATAACATTAGCAATTCACTCACAATATCTGCATCTTCCCAAAATTTTGCAGCTGCAATAACAGCAAGCATATTTGCTTCCCTCTCATCTCCTAAATCATCCTTTGAAAACAAATAAACATCAATAAATTCCGGGATAAATAATTTTGTTGAGTGGGAACTTTTGTCATCCTAAAATCAGCACATTAAACTCTGTAACTGCAACCTTGTTTGCATAGTGTTTCTGGCACCAAAAATCAAACTGCCAAAATCACTTCAGTGGAAAGTGGTCTTTCATTCTTATTGCCTAACCGTCAATAGATACCTACATGTTTTCTTATCTAGCCCAGAAAATTAAAAATGCTAGCATTCACTACTAGCTTGACATTAAAATACTCTGTGAGAGATTTCTAATGAGCATCATAAGATGTATATTCACAAGGTAATCTAATTTTCAGGAGCTTTACAAAACTAAATTCAATAAATTTTAAGAAACTATTATCTTATGCTGCTGCTCACAGAATTTCAAGTATAGAAAAGACCAAATGCTAAGATTTGTTAAACTGACAAACAAAAATGACTAATACATGATGATTACTTGAATGTCTTGTTAAGAAAATATTATCAAACAAACTCAAATACTATGTTCACTTTACATCCTATCACAGCTTTCCACTACAATCTCTCTAGGTACCTAGTTGAAAACCCAACAAAACAGTGCAATTTGCATTAAGAAATAATTCTATCATCACTATTAGTCCACATATTCAATAAGAGGTTTTACCTCAGAATTTCTAATCAGGCCTGTGTATACATCCAGGCAGGCTGAGTAATCCTCCATTTTATAAAGCTAAAAAGTAAAAGATGTAATAGAAGCAGTGATCTTACTAAAATTCTTGTAAATTAACTATTTGAAGCATGCTATATGAGTTCTAAAATTTTGAGAAAGAACAAGTATTTTTTACTTCTAGAGCTAAATATTGCCATTGTAATCTAATAATGAACTTGTTGAAATGAAGTCCAAATCAAAAATGAACCATGGATAAAAATTGGATTTAAATATTACAAAAAATGTAGAAAAATACTCATGGGTAAGAAACAATATTAGCAAACACACAGGTTTTTTTATAAGAAAAAAGTTTATAAGAACATGAGGCTAAAATGGAAAAAATTATGAGAAAATCTTAAGGAAAGTTGCAAGGCTCAATTTCTAAAATTAAATGTTTTTGCTGGCCAAAAATTGATATTATGTCATTATCACATGCAAAATATTAAAGATAGAATTCAAATTCAAGTATACAATATTAAAAAGTGACCCATTTTAACCAGTTTATTTCAGCAAAAGTTAATAAAATGTTAAGAAAATCTCAGGCTCAAATTTGGAAAAACTTAAGAAAATTGAAACTCAGGCATAATGATGCTTTTCTTATAAAAAACATGTATACAGAGAGAATTTATACTTATAGCAGCAATATATGGAGTGAATTTGGAAAATATTGCAATCAGTGAAAATGAAGACAAGGACAAGAATAATATTCCTCACCACTTGTGCAAGCAACTCCTGTTCTCTATGCCCTGGGTCAGTGACATTTTTGAGAGTTTTCAAAGCACCAGCAAAATCATTCAATCTATACTGACAATATGCTTTCTCAAAGGGCATCTCAAATAACCTGGAATTTCAACAATTAACTAGAATGATTTAGAGGGAATAAAGATAGAAGTCTTATCACATGGTATCATCAAATGGGTGCAGCCATCATAACAAAACATGGGCAGTGGAACCATGGGGTTGACAGGCAATTTACTCCCTCAATACTTTGGAACATGAGACTGCACCTGTAGGCCAAACAAGGGCATTACAGCCAAAACATTAGCAGCAATTTTTCTACATCTAAGAGGTTCTTCTTAAAATATAGAAATAGGATTTTAAGAATTATTGTACTAGCTTGCATACCCTTTCCTTGCAATAGACAAAATGACATCCAATCCTTCTGAGAAGCATGACTGATGCAAGAGGCAAACAACCTTACACTTCAATGCATCTTTGTCATTTGGTATCTCCTTCAAGACTAAAAGATATTTACTCTAATTTAATAATGAAAGAAAATATGTAGTCGCCTCCTTACATGCATTGATGCTCAAAATTATAATAAGTAATGCATTCTATATTTCAAAATGCATATTTGAATGAATTTCATCAACAGTTGTGATTAAATACACAATCTACCTTGACTTGACTGAGACCTTAAACCACAAATCCCCCAAATGTCCTATGCATGTGAACCGGAATTATTCAAAAAATTTAACTTTCAGACAAGCAAGGATTGTATGCAATAATTTTCCTACTTTATGAATATGATTTGATAAAATAAAAAAGGACGCGCTTACTTTTATTTGCTATTTTCTGTGCTTTCGCATATTCTTCAACTTGTGCTAAAGCGTCCAATTCTGTGAATAATTTTTCAACTGTGGAGGCCGCCATCTTGAATCAATTTGCTAAAGCAACTCATGGTTTGGAACGCTAGCGAAAGAGAGGCTGACTGGACCAAATTGTCCTGCATTTCACTTTGAAACTTTCCCCCCTAATGTCATACGACACCAGTTATCAACTAAAAGCTATTGAGGTGAAGCGCCCATTTATGCTACAAGTAGAGAATGCAATGTTCTAAATTTAAGGTGACAGGAAGCAAAAGTATCTCTCAGTTAAATCTGTCAACTAAAAACTTGAGTATCGTTAACCTCAGATAATGGGCAAAAAATTCTAGTAGAAGGGAAGGGTCGAGTGTCTGTGCTAAATACCGTTAGTCGTGCGGAACAATATTGATAAAGTTACTGCTAAAGTAAGATGAACAGATAGAAAATCACAACCAAAGTATCTAAATGTACAAAAATCTTTCCATATTTTGCGAGATTTGATCGCTAAGAAATAAAATAATTCTACACAGCACACTAAAGTACCATGCTTTGTTATCATGATATAAGGGAATGTTCATATCCGAGAAGACGCTTCTGTGCTAGGCCTAAGCTTCATCATTGCAGCATGGAACTATTAAGACCTGTTCAAACGCTCTTGACTTTTCACTCAACTATGCTCGATTTTGATGTTAAGTGAAAGTCGAGAGCGTTTGGACACCAAGTCGAGAATAGTCGAGAGAAGTTTGAACATGTTCAAAACTTTCACTCGACATTTTTATTGTTCAAGGTGTTCACAGCCGTTTGCGTCACACGCTTATCTCAGTGGTATTGCCCCCAGTCCCCTTTCTTGAGCGTGTTACAGCAATTTTACCACAGCACGAAAAAGCGGCAACATTCTTTTCATATACTTAAAAGCTTTTTTCGTCCGACTCTCATCAGAGTATGAAAACGTCGGATAGTGACCTAAAGGTTAACTGAAATATATATCCAGATGCGGTTAATGTGATAGGATGCGTCTAATTGGCCCCAAGAGTGGCCAATTAGGACCTATTACCGTTGTTTACTTGAAGAGTCCTAATGAGAAAACAAACTCTTTTTGTCTACACAAGACTGGGTTTTGAGTCTTGACGCATCCTATCACATTAACCGCATCTGGATTTATATTTCGGTTAACCTTCAGGTCACTATCCGACGTTTTCATATTCTGATGAGTCTCGGACGAAAAAAGCTTTAAGTATGTGTAAAGAATGTTGCCGCTTTTTCATGCTATGGTAAAATTCTGTATTACCAACAGACTATTTACAGCAATTAGAGAATTTACACAACTTGCAACCAGAGCTGATAAATGGTCTTTGCTGAGGCTCCGATTGAAACGCATTTGCTTCTAGGACACATCTGAATTTCCAGATATCAGATTAGCTAGGGCTTTTTTAAAAGCATCTTTGAAGGGTTCTACACCAGAAAGTGCTCCAATCCTCAAAATTTTTCTTTCATTTTGAACTAGCATATCCATTTTTCCAGGGTTTGCCCCCGCGGTAAATGTTTCTTTAAAAGGCCGTGTATGGGTCATTCTTTTTTTGAAAAGTCGAGTGAAAAGTCGAGAGCGTCTGGACAGGCCCTTACTTGAAGATGACGTTGATTTCATGAAGCGAGGGTTCTCTCCATCGGAAATAGTATGGAGTCAATGCGTGAAAGCTTGCTGGATGAACAAACGACGCAAAAATGTGACCAAAAATTCGACTAAATATATCAACTCTACAACAAATTAAGAGTCCAGCTTTGATTCAAAACTGTCCTGTACAATATTGAAATCTGACATATCATCTGAGCCAGTGAGGTGAAGACCCTACGACGATGAAGAAACACATGAAATCCTAGAATCCATAGGCGATTTTGGAATTGCAATATGGCAGCACTATCAATAATTTCTGTAAGTTGATGCATTGTAAGCAAATCCGAAAACAACTTGTTAGGGTACTACTGCCGTCTGTTCACTTTAAATTCACAAAACTGTGAATATGGTAAACATTTCCATATATGCAATACTACCTTTATACATTTTCATATATATAATACAATGTATAAAAATGTACAAGTCCTGGGAAACTACATATTTTTAATGTGGAAGGAACATTCTTCCCCCTCTTCCCCCTAAACAATGTTGGTTTTTGGGAGAAGTACATGCGGTAACGGAAAAATTTTTCGTGTACAATAACGCCAAGTGTCTCAGGAACAGACCAACATTGTATTAGGGGGAAGGGGGGTGCGTAGAAGGCGTAATGATTGAAATGCTGAGAAGGCTGTAGTTTTTCATAACTATTTGAAAGTGTCCCAGGGACTTTTGGCAAGTATTGTAGGAAAAAGACTTGGGTAGCGTCCGCGCAAATGCGTTTTCTTATGAAAACGCATACAATTGCATACGTTTTTCCACTTTAGATGCATTTAAATTCATTTAAATGTATGCGTTTTCATACGAAGACACATTAATGTGAACACTACCTCGATGCAGCTACTAAAGGGGGGGATGGGGAGGACAACGAATTAATCATACAGAATCATACCTTTTCATTAGCCAAATACAGCAAACAGACAAATGCAATTGGTACAGAAAGGTTCTTCGAAGCAGATTGAGACAACTTGCTTGGCAAAATGGAATACATATCTTTGAATGATTGAGGTTCTTTTGGACTATCAAGGCCATTCTGCTTCTCTTGGCCATCAAACACATCATTGATATTCTCTGGAATATTCTCCTAGAAGAACGCAAATAAACAAAACTAGCTAACAAAGTCGAGTCGAAGAACACCAAGGTGATCAGTGATTTTTGCTTATAGACCGCTTCGGTTCGCCACCGCAGTTTGCAGTTTGCGGAGTAGCGAGGTGAACATAATCGTATATGTTAGTCTCAATCACCACAGATCTTAGCGTGTTTGCTACCATTTATTCTAAATCCTGTCGAAACAATTTTTGCTGCAGTCGATTTTGTGGCTCATATCCTGATGCAGAAAGTCGGATTGAGTTTTTATAGGCTTCCAAGCCCGGAGAAAGAGAAGAATAGATGGGGATGTTACTCAAAATCCTAACCCAAAACCCCCTTAGATTTTTGCTCATAAAATTCGTTTATTTTTTCCTGACTTTCCCAGTCAATTGTGAACAATTGCTGATATTCTCACTCCTATTCACTGCAAATTTTATAGAATTTTCCCATTTCTCCAATAAAAAACAGCAGCCGAAAGAGTGCAACTTGCAAAATTCCTTAGTTTTTTCCCCATCTCTTGTAAACTCCACGATATTTCTCTGATTTCCATGACAGAAACTAAATTGTCTGACAATTCCCTGATTAGACATATCTGGCACTTAATCAAAATACATATAGATTCCTATGATCCATTGTTTCTTCAGAGGTCTCGTCCATAAGAGAAGCTTCTAGATTTCCTTATTTCTGCCTTTTTAACTGAAAAATACTAAACTTGTTGACTAACTCGCTTATATTTATACTAGAACAATAATTCAAAGTCCAACTCGTGACGTCCTCAGACAACCTCTTGTTCACAACACTCCCCCGCAGTCAAGTAATCAGGACTCCAGCCTGTCTTCAAATCATATGGCACTAGTGGAATCAATTTTGTGATTTTATGATCCATTTATAAACGAAAAAACTACAAACAAAGCTTCACGAATCGTAATGCTCAACATAGTAATGGCCGATCCGATAGGAGCCAGTGTTTCAAGTTTTGAGTTAAGAATTGAGAATATGTGCCTGCCAAAGCCTGAGGAACATTGTTTTTTAGAATGTAAGTCAACAAGGAATATAAATTTCTTAAAAACACTGAACAATAAATCAGCCCATTAATTATAGATATTTGCTCTAAATAACAATCTAAAAGAAATAAAAACTTAATAGACTGACGAGAAATCTTGTCGAATATTTTACCTTATCTTTTTGAGTTTTTGAAGAATTTAGTGTCTCCCACATCGTCCTTTTCAGCTTCTTGATATCTATCTTTTTTGCTGTTTTTGCATATCCAATGTTTATTTTCTCAACCTATTCGATGAATGAAAACAAAGCAAAAGTCAGCATTTTTATAAAAATGATCTACTGAGCAGGTATTCATGAAAGGATGGGTCTACAATAAAAAGCACATCAATGGAAACAATTATCGTCAAAAAATGACTAATTTCTGGAAATTTCAATTTCCAGTTTTCAAACATGCAATTTTATGCTCCTTTTCTCTTCCTTCAATTTCCCACAGCCCGTTCCAATCTTATTCTCCTTTCCTATCTAAACAACTTTGCTCTTCTTGCTTTACATTTCCCTATTAATTTCCTGCTATTCTTTATTTACTCCACTTATGTATTCTAATTTTATTTTACTCGATTTCACCTCCGTTTCCCCCAATTCTTTGGGGATTGGAGGGTGCCTCTGAGAGGACTTTAGTTCTGGCATGAGCATGTAGGACCGGATGCTCTTCATGACGTCACCAATGGCCTACAGCGTGCCTCGAGTCCAGAACCATGTTGGTCTGAGTCGAGTGCATTACCGCTAGGCCACGGCTGCTAGGCCACAGTTTATGTATTCTAATTAGCTCCAAGTTTTTCAGACGAAGTGCTGAAAACTGCCTCTCTGGTTATTTCGAACTAGTACCGTGCTACCGGGTATTATTAACATGCAGTTCCACACAAAATGTGCAGTTCTAATAACGCTTATCAAGTTCTAACGAAAAAGTTGTGAAATTTAAAAGTTTGCTATTTAGTGGCCCAAGGGTGTAAGAAAGTAAATAGCAGTAAAAATGGTAGATTTAGGCATGAAATGATAGGCGAAACACAACCAGAAATGGAATTGCTAGAGGAAGTAGCATTTATTTACTCCTTTTTGCTAAAAGCAGGCAGTTCAAACCTATCTGCAACCAGAAATTGATTCTTCAACACAGCATCGCTGGATTTTATGTGCAATTCTAAATTTTTCTTACAAAAAACCCTGCCGTGCTACATACCTCATATTGCTGAAAGCCTGGAACATCTCAAACTCAAATTGCTTTATCTGCTAAATCAATTTACATACCCTGTTTGGCTGCACCACAAGATTGTCACCTCCGAAAACTACAGTTTGATCTCCAGCTGTATAATCAAGCATCGTGTGCGTTACGTTATCAGAATCATTATAATCATCATCGCCATCCTATACAAAGATACATGCATTAGAGCAGGGGTCTCTAAACTATGGCTCGCGGGCCAGATGTGGCCCTCGAGACCTTCTCATCCGGTCCGCGGGAGACTGTATTGCCTACGGAAAAATTAGTGGAGTTTACTCGCATCCTACCTAAATCAATCCCTTGTATGGGTGTTATGTTAATATGTATAATATGTGACGTCCCTCACATTCTGATTTTATATATGATTTTCTTTTCTCACTTTGTTTGGATCTATATTTTTTACTAGCTTAGTCCTACTATCTTCTATTCTCACGCTTCTCTTCGGCGCTTCCTGGTATTCCTTCTTTCCTATTGGTTGTTTCCGGTCCCTTGCATCATGTGGGGTTCTGCACGTCTTGATTTTCCATATGATCACCTTACTCATATATATTACGATGTTCGGACCTTTTATTCTGACTGATGTTGGCCATAGATTGGGTCGAAACGTGTCGTGTATGTGACAACTTGGACTCTCAACTATATGTAATATGGAATTGTCGAATTGTCGAATAATATGGAATTGTCGAATAATATGGAATTGTCGAATAATATGGAATTGTCGAAATTGATCTAAAGAAGGAAAACTAAGTGATGTCTCTTTATCGTCGTACTTATATTCAAATGTTAAATAGTAACTACATAGAATAATATTAAACAACTTATTAAAAGCAATATCCCTGCCCTATTTTTTTTATTTGGATGTCGATTGTGTTCTCCGCCCCCACCTGCTGTTCAATAGTTGTTGTGGCCCCCGGGCGGAAAAGATTAGAGGAACAGGTTTGGAAATTAGACAGATTACAAAGCTGATATCATTGTAACTCCTTACTATGTATATTGTAAAATAAGTGAAGACTTTGCCAACGCCAATTCCCTACCGGCAGCAGGGTTGCCAGGTCCCAAGAAGCCCGCTAAGCCAAATGGGTAAAAACACAAATCCAAATTAAGACAAATGTGAAAAAGAGGCTGAAGAGCAATAGAAATTTCAAATAAATGAAAAAGAGGGAAGCTATGATGTCACTCTATAAATCAAGGAGAGAAAAATAGAGCATCCCTTTTCATTAAAACACTCGAGATAGAAGGGTGTTTTCTCTCAATATTTAATATATTGAAGTTAATTGCTTATTCCTCTCAATTGTGACATATATTTTACTGGTTTTTATACGTTGTATTGTATATTCTATTCGTTTTGGTACAATTAAACTTAAAATCGGAGATTTTCTTGAAAAAGCTTAAGTAGGCCAAATTTTGCCTTGAAGCAATATAATTTTGCGAAGCCAAACACGTTCTGAAAAAGCCAAATTTCTTAAATTCGACTTGGAAAAAACCAAGTAGGCAACACTAACCTGTAGTGCTGGACAGAAGTTGTCGGTGTCACATCTGCTTTCATAATTGTATGAACATACATCAGCTTCTTCTACTAAAACAATGAACAGAAAGTCAAAAATATATCTGGATGACCCTGATGAACTGGACCACGTGTAGAATGTATGACGCAAGTTGGAAAAAAATAAGATGTGATATAGTTTCTCAGGGTCCAGAAAAAGTCAAGGCTCCACGATTGTCAACTGGAGGAAAGTTTCTTAAAATTATGCCCGTTTGGAGGAAGGCCCATAAACTTCATAAAAGTGTTGCTTGAGGAAACGTTTGATGTTTGCAAACGAGATGAATGAAGGGATAACACGGGGAACTTCATATCGAGGATACATAATGAGGAAGGCTATACATAAAGAAGTGACTGTCAGAAGAAGGTTTGACTTTTTTGGACTCTGTAGTTTATTGGTAATTAAGGGAGAAATGCTTACCTTCTTCAGATGACTGAGGAAGCCTTCGAACCTATGATATAATGGTTTTGTATTTAGGTAACATTAAAGGATTTCAAAGATGGAATGAATAGCACTAATACATTAAACCAATAGGAAAGGAGATACGAAGCACTAACTAAAATTCAATTAATTTCACCATTGTTATATAGGATATGGATAGAGTAGAGTTTACAACACAAGACTATACAAACCTTCATTGATGGTTTAAGAAAAAGCTTGGGAAAATTCTCAACATCATAATGAATATCTTCGGGTAAAGTAGTTTGTAGGACTGACATCTTTTTTAGCGTCGCAGCTGAGAGGGTTTTAGCAGTCTGAAACAGAATAAAGATCCACTATGCAGGCTGAAAAATATATGAGATTGGTTTCTAATGAAGTTTTGTTGCATTGGATGTTAAGCCATGGAAATGATATTAAAATCACAAGGAAGCTAATTATCAATGCAGAAGTTCGCATGAAAACAACCGAAGTGATAAAATCATAAAAAACTACTTTACGAGTTTTCATATCTTGACCACATAGAGTGAAAGAGCACCATAAAATAAGCATTGATGGATGAAGATGCAGCTTGAGAATAAATTTTAGGAGCAGAACAAGGATTAGAGGATTAGGAGCAATGAGTAATCTTATTTTTTTATTTCTTCAACAAAACGATTGCTATGAAGACATATCCGATGCCAGCCTGGATCTGCATTGAAGACATATCCGATGCAAGCCTGAATCTGCGTTGAAGACGTATCCGATGCAAGCTTGGATCGATGCAAACCTGACTTGCATTGTCGTAGCGTCAACGTCAACTATGTCAGCATTCAATTGCCTACATCTCGGTCATTATTTCTCGAAATGAGCTGACATTTTTCAATAATGGCTATTTCAAAGTGATTTTTCAGAATTTAAAGCCAAAATTAAAAATTCTAAAAACAGAATTCAATATAGCTTACCTTTTTGCCAGGCTTTCTAATACCTTCAATAACAGAATCATCATCGTAATTATATGTGAAAACTTTTTTTTCTCGCTTCTTCTTAACTCCTTGACCGTCATTTTGATTTGACTTTGACGGGCCTGAATTAGAAGCGAAATAGTGAAGCAACGACAGAATTAGAAATCAGATGTGATGTTTTTCTGTCCTCTTCTGGAACTATACAAGCACGATTTTCAACACTCAGGAACGATTTACAAGTATATAAATATAATATGTGTATAAATATAAGTAGTAGAAGATAGCGAGCAATTAGTCTGTTGGTACTGCAGAACTTTACGACAGCACGAAAAAGCGATAAACATTCTTTTCACATACTAAAAGCTTTTTTCGTTCGACACTCATCAGAGTTTGTTTTCATACTCTGATAGCTAACAATCTTACCTTTTAAATTGCTTTTTAATTTCCAATGGTGGGGTCCTGCCCAAGTATCAAGTATATCTTGACGGAAATATGAATATTCACTTGGTTCAAGAAATAATTCCAAACGGAGTGAATCGGCGAATGGTTTTTGTGAGAATCGGTTTTCACTGTAAAACAAATAAATGTAATGAATTGTAATCAACATAAAAATTCTGCAATCGCTGCTACAAAGCACACTTTTAGAGTAGTTCAAATTTCTAACTACTCTCAGGTGCAAAATAAACGTCCCCACCCCCGCTTATTAATTTTTCGATTTTTTGCAACCCCACGGACCTTATTAGGATCCCCCGTTTACTAATTTTAAGGAAATTGGCTTTTTTTACAAATACCTCATTTCATTTCCTTTCTTTGCTAGTACTAGTTACGCCCAATTTGCATGGCAAAGTAGCGTACTGCTGTATATGTTTTAGTTTTATGCGTTATGACAACCTGTTTTTGCTCCTTCCGTCCTTGTATACTCGTTTAAAGCCTTTTCTCAAATTCCAACCCCTCCGTTTGTTTTGACTCCCTTGTTTATTAAATTTCGGAATTTTTTCCGACCCCCCTATTTATTAAGACCCCCCGTTTATTTGGCACTTGAGAGTATCAAATACGCTACATCTTACTTTTGCACAGTGCTTAAAATATAGTACAATCAAAATCTTTATTTAAGTATCAGAAATCTACTTTACAAGCCAATTGAGCACTATAGTGGAGAATTTTAACAAATATCTATACTATAACCACGATTGATCTGAAAGAAACCTATAAAAGAAAAATACTGATACAATTCTTGTTTAGGAAGCCTCTTGATCAATAAGTAACTTCCATTTCTAATGCAAGTATAAGCAAGACATGACCTCAAATGATTACAGTGATGGAGGGAAAGCGTTGTGAGCTCTCCTTCCTAGTAGCTTGGACTGTTTCTAAGTCTAAGCAATACTCTATGGTCATTCTGTTTTCCATCCTCTTCTTCTTACACTAGCTGCCATCCATAAATGAAGTTGTATTTCAAACAAGAGGTTCTTTTTCCCTTCTGGTTCTTTTTCTCAGCCCTCAGCCATTCACTATGATGATTCTCTCTTAAATTCTTCTTCCATCCTTTCAATCTGTTGGATAACCTTATTTCCATTCCTTGAATAGCCCACAAATGACAAAGTTCCACTAAAAAATTTTCGTAAATCTAGGTACACTAATCTAAAATTCCCATGGTACGAAAAAGAGACAGGGAGAACTTAAAAAATCCTTTCGACTTCAGAAAGTAAAAATTCACCAGGGAGAGATCAAAGCTTTGGCACATCTGAAAGACTGCCAACATTTGTGGGTACAATGATGATACTTCTTCTTATCTTGTTTGATGTTTGCAGTTTTGTTCGATACTAAAAACAATTCTCTTCTCATGATAATGAGGCTCTCATCCTCACAGTGGTTCATACTCTCCAAATGCAACTGAGACTTACCTCGCGTTCTCTGAAGCAAAACGGGCTTCCCCGTCTGTCAAAAGAGGCTCTTCACCAAAGTTATCAGGAAAATTATGATCATCGTCTAGATCTCCTCCAAAATCAGACGCATCAGATGCCATGCCACCAACATTTTCTGGCTCTAAAACTAATGAGTTCATGGAATTAAAGTCCAACTACTCAGCAAAAAACATGCATACGCACAAAGCACTTAATTGTATACACACCTTCGTGCACACACGCAAGCACATACGGGAACGCAAGAATGTACACACACACAAAACACACACACACACACAAACACACAAACACACAAACATACGCACACACATAAACACCACACACGAACACCGCACAGTAACACATATACACATAAACACCGCACAAAAACACAAACACTGCACACAAACACCGCATACAAATACAAGCACGCAGGTCAACGATTAACACACATACACTGTTTCACCTTTTCTCTGCCAAACACATCAGGTTTATAGTAAAATTGGTTCATTTCATAAACTCTCTTGCAATATTTTCTCCTTAAGATGGTGCCAATTGGCTCTCATAGCACCAATACTAAAACAAGGTAGCTTTACTATTGTATTCAAAATCTGCTGACGGCTATCAGTTTTAATACCAACTATTTTGATCTGTTCTCCATTTAAATACGGTTCCATAATATGTTTCCAAAATTTATTTGTTTTCAACTACCAAATGTTAGCAAATATGATGTTACTGCCATTCCAGAACGCCTACTAAAAAGTTCAATCACTAAAAGATGCAAGGAAAAAGGAAGCTTCAAAATAAAAGAGATAAGTTAGGGTTCCATAATCGTTCTTATGTTGATCAATCACAGGACTTTTCAACCAAACCAACCGTTACTTCAAAAAAACAGAGAGTGCTCGTATTATGAAAGATGTGACTTTACGTGAAGCATCTTGATCAAACCGATGATTTTCGTCATTCCTTTTGCTTTCATTCAGTAACCACTCCTGAAAGAGAATCAAAATTTAAATGTATCAGAGTACTTTTTGAAAGTTAAGGCGAAATATGACAAACAGAACAGAGGGAAAAGCAAGAAAAACAATTGTAGTCCTGATCTCAAATGTAACTATAAGCTATTGCGTGGTTAGTAACGGGAAGATACCCGTATCTATCTATTCATCTATCCATCCATTTATTCTCAATCAATCAATCAATCAATCAATCATTCAATCAATCAATCAATCAATCAATCAATCATTTAGTCCATTTATCTATCATGATTTTTGTTAAGATTATGGCAATTTCAAATAGGTAATGACTGAATGAATGAATGAATGAATGAATGACTGACATCTTTCGTAAAAATAAACATCTCTTTATTGTGATTTTATAGTGAATGAAAGTAAAAACCTTAGCATTCTTATCCCAGCCTGTAAAAAGAAAGTCACGAAACTGTGTGCAGATTTCGATGTTGCTCTCAAATAATCCAGATGTGATACCTGCAATATTGAAAAATGTTTAATATAAAAGAATGAAGAAGTATCTAGGCCTGAGGCGAAAACAGAAAACCACCAACTAACACATAAACAGTTAGTCACCCCGGGCCTAAGCATGGCTAAATTAAGGCACAAGCCGACATAGAAGCCACATGCATAAGTCAGATCATAGTACTAGTATTTGCAATGACCAATGATGTTATACCTCGGACAAGTTGAATTATATCGAAAGGTGTTTTAAACAAACACTTCAAAGTTAAGTCTGCTCATTGCACGTATCCTTATTTGTATCTCTACGTGCCATGGGTGAGTGATAGATAGTAGCACGTGTGTCCGTTTATGAGTGTGTATGATACAACATCTAGTGCTCTATACTCATAAGCGTAGGAGAGGGGGTGGCGGGGTGGCCGCAGCCCCTTCTCAGTTGGGCAGAAATCCGTCCCATTCCGGCAACTTTTCTGGAAGAACAATAGGAAACTCGGGCAACTTTTTTCACTGCTCTCCAGGTCTCTTTAACCTTTCGGGCAGAAGGTTTAAAGCCTCCCTAAATTTGAATTCCTCCTACGCCCATGTCTACACCTAAGGGCCTAAAACCCTAGACATTGCTAACAAAACCCTAGATGTCTTACCTTTAAAAGGAGCAAGGTTTACTGAGGCTTCCACAGGATCCCTTTTAGCATCTTCACTGTTAGCAATTTTGTGTTCTGAGTCCAACATGAGCTCAAACGTCTCATCTTTTATAAGAAGATGATTTGAAAGCAAGCCAGATGTACCTCCTTCATCAAAGGTTGCTGAAGTTTTATGAAAAAATGGATCAACCTGTTAAAATAAAATCAAAGCAAAACTCACGACACATTGATATTGAAACATGAAGTCAAAAGTGAAATTTATGCAGTGAAATCAGGAACTAGCTAATGCTAGTAAGGAACAGATTAAGGAAAGACTATGTTGTGTCATGATAAATTATACAAGTTTTGCACGCTTCCACGCGCAGCGTACGACACGCAACTACAGGAATGTGCAAAGCTCAACAAACATGAATATTTAACATAGCATAACAGATGACTAAAAATGAGATGGCCCAGGAGTCATGGCTCAGAAATGACAAATTAGGATGGTGGCTCAGTAATGACAAATAAGGATGGTGGGTCAGAAAAACGACTGATTTAAAGCCAATAAACCATTACGTGCCTCAAAAGTCAGATCAAATTTTTCAAAGTTAAGTGACTTCGGATTTTTTTCTATTGTTTTCCCAGGACCTCTTGTAACCTGCAAAGAGAGGAGCAAATTTTGCATACAGAAATGCGGGTCAAAGGATTCAAAGAACTGCATGATGGAAATGCTAAAAAATGGCTTAAATCAATATGAGAAAGAACAAAAAGAGTCTAACTTTGTGAAGGATAAGCTTTTTGTATGCTTTGCATGGCACAAAAAATACCAAATGACTACTGGAATGGTTAACCTTCACAAAAATATATAACTGGCATGCTAGAAGCACAAATATAACACTTTGTAGGTAGTTTTTGATCCAGTCCAGTTGGGCAGATGTCATTACCACTTTAGATCTAAACAAGAAAATACTAAATTATACCTTCTTCTTTTTTGGTTGCTTGTCTTGTTCTTCATTTGCTTGATTTTCATTTCCCTCTATAATCAAAGAAGTTTGGAATAGGGAGTGTAACATTTCAATGATATTGTATTATGGAACTGACTGCAAAATGTTAGAATATAATTATACAATATTTATAACACTATTTTGAATATACTATCATTGAAATTGAGACAACAGTTGGAGACTGCAGATTAAATATAAATTTAAGAATGAGAACCACTACGAGGAACATTATGAAGCTAGAATGAGGACAAATAGACTCAGCATTTCTTCTGGTTTCTCACTAAGCTGTAATTGTCATGAAAAGAAATCAGAAGAAATGCTGAGTCTATTTGTCTTCGATCTAACTTCATAATGTTCCTCATTGTGGTTCTCATTCTTAAATTTATACAATATCAATTTGAAAACAGCAACATGATACCCATACATACTCTACATGCATGATCAATACACCTGGCACATTAAAATGCAACAAAACTCCAATTTTGGTAACATTATTAAAATTGAATAATTAGAATGCTAGAACAGTTAAAAAGTTACCATCCTCTCCAACAGTTGCCATTCCCAAACTTCCAAGCACTTTATATGCTTCAGCATGAACAGAGTCAATACGACCAGCATATATTTTCACTCCAGCATCCAATGTGCAACTGGCACTCTAAATTATCACAAATACAACTTAAATAAATGCCACACACTATCATGATGCCTCCACAAATCTTTCAGAAATATTACTTTAGCAGGGTTTATGCAGACTTTTTGAAAAAATTCCTCCCGACTTTTAGCTAAAAGGCACAAACTTTCCAACTTTTATTCAAAACCTATATTCTCGCCCTGACTTTTCTGGAAAAACTACCTTTTCTGCCTAACCTGAGGGGTCAAGATCTTGCCCATGATTGCTGACAGCTGCTATTTTTAGCACTGTCTTAATAAAACTTTTGACTAGGGACTATAACTGACAAGACTAATCAGTATTTTTCTTGGATTTAACAGGCTACAAAGTTGCAGATAAAACTTAGAAAAAGGCAAACTCTAATTATGTCAAAAATGAAATCTTTCCTTGAGCTACAGTATGAAAGTGCTATCTCTCCCCTGACTATTGCAAGTTTCCCTGACTTTCCCTGATATTCCCTGACCTAAGAGAAAAAGATACTTTCCCCCCTAACTTTCCCTAATTATCTAAACCCTGTTTAACCAGCATTTCTAAAAGTGTAAAGATATGACCAGATTCTAGAGAAGAAAAGAGGATTCACCTATGGGCAGAACTTGTTAATCATTGTTAAACAATTGCTCAAAGTACCTGAAAGTTTGTTGTGTTATCCTCTTTTTGAGCCTGTCTGACCATGACTTTCATATAGTCAATAAGATGCAAAGCAAATGCATTTTTTGCATTAATTTTCTGCAAAGAAATCATAGAGAAAACTAAATAAAATCCAAAGGATCCATATCCAGATGTAGCTTTTATGAATGAAGAAAATAGATAGAGCTTTATCAAATGGTTAATGAAATTTGATAGTTTCATCTGCAAAATGACTGGGTCAGGTTATACATTTCACACAAAAATGGATAAATTGCTTACATTCTCAGAAGACAGTTTGACACAATTTGCATTATGTTCTCTGAGCTGTGCATATGTCATTCCAGCATGGTTTCTGTGAAGAATTAAATGAGTGATGTCAGCTGATGTGAGAATGCCCCTTTCCTACTAAATAAATACACATCAAATGCAGTGAGGATGGACACTAATAGCTTCATCATAATCATCATCATTATAGTCTTCAGCATTACCACCACCATCATCATTAGGATCTAGACAGGGGTGATGATATATAAAAGTTTTAACAAGGAGGGCTCTAAGTGCAATGTCATGAAGTGTGACATGTATTTTTTAAAGTAGGAGACATTAGATGTTAATCCAACTGTGATATAATATAGCCAATATCTAGAAAGATCTCAGTAGCCATGTAGCAGTGAGGAAATTCATCATAACAATACAATACAAAACATTGGAAGCAAAGCCAATGCACTTTGAAAAGCAAGCTCAACACAAAAATTTTTGGGGGCTGAGCCCCCAAAATGGTTAGGAATTGTAACAAAGGGAGATCTGCCCTCTGAGCCCCCTATTTCTAGATGAGTGGTTTTCAACTTTTTGCTGGAATAGAATCCCAAGGACTTATTCCAGTGGACTGAAGAGCACCATTTCACATAACTGTACAGGAGAAATAAGGATTACTGTTGAGCATAACATTTGTAGAGCTTATGGTGGAGCCCTAAGCTCTATGAAGTCCTTTGATACAGCCCCTCCATAATACCAAGTGAAAAAGGCTAAATGAGACAAAATATTTCCTACCTTGGAATGTCTGAATCATTTGTAGAAATAACTCTTGACCTGGGTGTAGTGTGTCCAACAACAGGGCTGAGAAGGTTATTTGACAAAAGAATTGACCTCTTTCTTTGCCTTCTCTCTTCTTCATCATTATTAGCTTCCAGATGAGTAGAACTCTCAGTTGGTGTCCTCATACAAAAATGGCCTCTCCTTCTCCTTGCAGATGAAGGAGAAGCAGTGTCTGGTGTCTTTATAACCATACTAAAATAATAGCATCTCACATTATCTAAACATCCCATGCCTCAATCAAAAAGTGCATCATCACATGACTGCCAGTCAGAGGCACTTTTAGGAATTTTTTGAATAGGGCTCTACAAATATTATCTTGTGGAAAACCTGTGATACTTGGGAGGCATTTTGGCAAAAGTTTCATGGTCAGAAGCATTAAAATATCTTTTCTAGCCCTGGATAGCGCATGCAATACCTAAAAATTGCAGAATTCAAGGGAAACTTCTATGAAGTACATGTAGATGGGAGCAAAAATGCACATTAAACAGAGTGAGATCACATGTCATAGAAAAGCAAGTTTCCAGCGAATATCCTGCCATTGCCCTCTAATTCTCAATTACTGTGAAGACCTAAAAAGCCTGGCCAGATGGCCAAAAATGCGCACCTTACAATCTTCTTACTTATGACTACAAAACGCGGTCGAATGCTAGAGCTAGCTTTTGCTTTCATAATAATAAATGTACTCGTTACAAATTCAAATTTTTTCGACACATACGATCATAACTTCAGTTTGACTAGAACCATTGAGCAAGATTTCTGAATAGCCCATCCTTGGAAGAATCTATCTAGTCTGATAAAATGCCCTTGCTACAAAGACTTTCCTATACAATTTATGAACTAACCTTATTTTTGTTGAAAATAGATGAAATCCTAAACTGAGTAGGTTTGGCGCCAATCTGACACAAATACAAAAATGGCTCCTCCACACCGTTAAATACAAAATGCCTCGTTTAGATGCTAGCCCACTGTGGCTGAGCCACTGGGCGGAGCCAGGAGACTGGCTTGCTGCCTACATTTTAGTGGAAAGGAGCTACATCCTATCTAGAATACGTTGCAGTGACCCCCATTTTGGAGAGCAACATCATATAGTTGAGTTGAGTATGATATGGCTAGTCTTATAGTTGAGTTGAGTATGACATGGCTAGTCTTAGCAAAGACCATATTTTCCCTGTCCTTGTTGATTAAATACTAAACAAAATTAAGAACGTTAACAATCTTAAAAACAAAGGCCCATAAATAGCTGAACTGGATAGGGGGGAGGGAGAGGGGGGCACAGACGTAGAAGGCCGATTAAAAGCTGAATGCTTTTGTAAGTTAGATATCTGCACCAATGAATCTAAAAGTATTTTTCATTTATCCAAAGATTTTGCACTGGTAAATGGGTGTCTCGGGGCTTTCCCCCAGAAAAATTCTTAATGGTAACCCCCTCTAAAATGTCGGAAAATGCCCATTGGCAGAATAGAGTCTATTTGTTTTTATCATTGATCTTAAAAAGTTGAAAGCCAAAGGTAGAAGCAAAAAATTTCTTCCTATGCCAATGCACTGAGCAAGAGACAGAGTCTACCCCAGACATCTGGGAATGGCTATACGGAATGCACTCTTGGGGCAAAAGTTCCCTATCACCCACAAGGGTCATTGTCTACATGTTATCATTGCAGTGGGAAATTGAATCCAAGAATTAAAGCGCAGGCATCGCATTCTCTGACAAAGTTGCAAACTGAAATTCTTGTAAACATCGGGCCGAAGATTAAAGTAGATTTAAGTTTGTCGCACAAGAAAGTCATACTCTGCACGCCACATATCTGTGGTGTAATGTCCTTAGATTCTAGATTGTGTAGAAATCAATTGAGAAATGATTGAAGGGTACAGAGTAGACCACTTCTATGCACAACCTTGGTGAATGATTGATGGACAATTCCCCCTGTATCTCGTGTACCTATAGACCTGCAAATACATACCACGAGAAACGAGAATCATCTTGGTGTTAGACATGACACAGAACACAAACTGTGAACAGAGTAAAAAGACATCAAACTTTTGGTGGCCTACATCAGTACGCTTGAAGACATGGAGCTTCTGAAAAGTGATGCAGAATGCTCAAAATGATGTGTCCCTGAGTTTCCTTGACCTACCCGAACTTTGATGCATATCAAATTTTTGCAATGTTTGTAATTCACTGGCGTGAAAATCTTTATACAAAATTGTCCTTTACAAAAATATCACAATTGCAATTAAAAATTATATTTTGTTAATTAAGGAGATTTAAGAAGATTTTGATAAATGTGATAAAAACTAAGGATGTAGAAAGACTTTTAAGGTGTTTTCTTTCCCTAAGGAGATTTAAGGATTTTAAGGAGGCGTGGGACCCCTATTAAGAGAAAAAATATAATTCTTATCGATATTTCATAGAAAACTACAGGCCTAAAAATTATAAAACAAACAGGATTGTTTAAAAACAACGATCAACGCTTTTCTGGTTGATTTTCACCATCGACTGAACTTTCTTCTTTCAGCGTTAGTTGTGAAATGTCCACCCTGGCGGGTGATTCCTCTTTTGCCTCATTTTCATCAACACGGTCTAATCTATTATTCGCTCCACTCACCAAACCACTATCAATATCTACAAAATGAAGACGAACATTTTCAGTCCAACTAAAAATGATATGTCATTAAAATTATACACGTAAATACATACACTTTAACTCAATATAGACGGTGGCCCTCTCAGCAATGCTGGCTTGCAAGCACCGTCCGGAATAAGAAAGAAAAAAGTGCAAATTTTAAAAAGTCTAGAATTAAGTGTATAAAACCAGTTAACATAAAATAACTATTTACATATGCGATTTGAAGATGCTAGGAATGGTGCACGCTAATTATCATCCATGGCATCCTTAAATCGTATTTGTAAACAACTATTTAGTTGTAGTTGTAAATCGTAGTTGCAAATAGATATACAAAATTACTTTTGACTGCACCATGTAAACGGCCTTGTCCGATTCAGGAATTTTATCGATAAAAAGTACTCTGGCACTGAAAAATTTTGGCCTGTATACAGGGACGTAGAAAGCATTCAAAAGTGGGAGGGGGCACCCTCACATGCAAAAAGGGGCACTATGTAAGTTGAAAGAAGTCACTATATACAGGGGTGATGTCTAGGGGGCTCAGGGGGGCGGAGCCCTCCTTGTTAAAATTTTTGCTCATTTGGGGGCTCAGCCCCCTAAAACTCTTGCATTGGCTTGGCTTTTCAGAGTTTATTGGCCTTGCTTCCAAAGTGCTATGATCAACTGTGCACTGCTAAATGGTTATTGAGGCATTTCTTATTGTTGATAATACTATATCAGTATTAAACTAAATAATCATGTTTCCATCTTTGAAAACATGGGCGTGGTTGTAGCTGGGCCACACCCAAAATATGGGCGTGGTTGTGTCTAGAGCCCCCTTAATAAAATGTTTAAAATATCCACTGACTATATATATATATATATATATATATATATATATATATATATATATATATATATATATATATATATATATATATATATATATCCATATTTTTTTAAAAAGAGGGGGCAATTGCCTCATATGCTTCCCGGTTCCCACGTCCATGCCTGCATAAATGATATTGCTTCTACCATGGATGCTACAGGATTGAAACAGCTAGTCAAAACTGTAATCCTTGGGTTCAATAATACGTCGACTTTTATGTCAGTGGTGAAAATGCCAAAAATTAATTTGAAACATCCAATACCTGTATCATCTTCATTTTCCTTGCTTATCGCTTTCCGCAATTGCAATATTTCCTCTTCATATCTGCCAATTTCGTTCTCTGTTCTTGACAGATCTTCCTGGAATTGCTAAGATACAGAAGAAAGCTTGAGAAAAAGTAATCTTACAACATTCAGCGCTGATTCGCCTAGCATTACCATTAACAAGTCTTTATACCTTATTATGTAAGACATAAATATTACCAATATCCCTATTTTCATGAAATTCCATATCTGCTATCTTCAAGGCAAAAAAGAAAGCCATCAAAACAAAACACACTACTTCGCTCTTCTATATACATCACATGCCTGCTATCAACATTTGTATCCTCAATTCCTTTAACAACTGACAACAATTTTATCGAAAATTTACCTTCATAATTTTCATGGTGTCTTTGTACATTCTTTGAATATGGTGTACTTCACTCACAGCTCCGTTCTCTCTCAAGAACGAGGCCCTGCCCAAAAAGAAGGGTCAATTCAGTGATGTGCAAAGATGAGTATCGCAAACAAGGTCATTTCATTTTCTAATAAACGAAAGTGCTAACAGCTTTTTTGAGCGACGTTTCTATGTTACTCTAACATAATGTTGATATATATATATATATATATATATATATATATATATATATATAAGACATAGGCTGACATAGAGAATAAATCTAACCATGGGTGTGACTCGGTACTCGGTAACTCTGTATTCTCCTTTCTAGGTGCAAACAGTAGCATTATCAAATCATCAGAAAAATCAGAGGAAATGAAAACATACCACCACCTGGATTCGAACCAGGGTCTCCTGCTTTCCTGGCAAGCGTCGTAACTACTAGACCACAGTGGCTTATTTTCAAGTCCTCTGACTTTAGAAGCTATTGGTTAGTTTCGGCTTATATATATATATATATATATATATATATATATATATATATATATATATATATATATATATATATATATATATATATATATATATATATATATATTTCAATCCAGAATGCGCCAAAACATATACAGACGATAATTTTCGGATCATTGGGCAACAAGATCGTCTTTCCATTTAAGTTTTATGGAATCTGTTTTCATCAAGACTGAAAACCCAGTCTTGTATAGACAAAAAGATTTCGTTTTCTCACTGGGACTCTTCAAGTAAACAATTGTTAATAGGTCCTATTTGGCCAATCTTGGGACCAATTAGACGCAACCTATCACATGTAAACGCGTCTCGCTAGATATTTCGGTTAACCTTTCGGTCACTATCTGACGTTTCATGCTCTGACGAGCGTGGAACGAAAAAAGCTTGTAAGTATGCCAAAAGAATTCTGCCCGTAATATATTTATATGTATAGTACTCTTCGTGCTGTAATATATTTATATGTATAGTAATATATAGTAATATAACGAATCTTTAAAGAGGATATACATTTCAACAAAATGCTGTTATCAATATGTGTCCTGTAAAACATAATGTAGGAGAATAAACAATAGAGGTGAAAAACAACGCTTATTACTTTTTTATACTTCTGCAAGCAAGTTAACGAAATACAGTAAATAATGATANATATATATATATATATATATATATATATATATATATATAAGACATGTAGTCAGTAACCTTTCAATTGTCTTCTCCTTGAAGAAAAAGTCTTGACTTAAAACATCACAACTAATTTTTAATCGGTGATGGATTCTAAATGTTTGCTTTTTGCAATATTACTAGTCCTCCACAGATATTATCGCTTTTATGATCAACCAACTTGCTAAAGATCACATGGTTTGACCTCAAAATAAGACAAAAATAAACCAGTAAAATCTATTAATTCGATACCTCAAAAGATGATGGAAGAATCTCCTTGCCAAACGACTGATTTGATCCCGAAACTGAGAGAGAACTTCATCAGATATGATACGAGTTGGCACATAGAAGCTCCCAAGAGCATCTTCCATACACGCTGGGAATCAAAAGTATTAACAGCTTAAAATTCACTTGAAAATATCTTTGACAGGAAAGTCTAAAGTCATAAGCCGAGATTGCTAGCTGGATGCATAAACCATAAGCACGAAACTGGAGAGGCAAAAACCTGCCTGTACAATTACTTTGGAGGTGCAAAAGCCTTACTTAGTTATGTAAATCTCCAGGCAAATAATTCTGCTTGGGCGGAAACCATGCAAAATTTTTCCTTTTGGGTGGACATGCCCCCTGTACCTCCCTGCAGGTGCGTGCCTAATCAACTACCTCGCCCAAAGGTCAAATAAAATTCTTCAATGAGGAGAAAGGGCTACATATCTGAAAAGAGCAGGAATATGTAGAGCTATGCATTTAAGAGGATATGACATGAAAGATAAAATATGAAACATGAAACATGAAGGGAAACACTTAGTTAAAAGACGTACTTTCTCTTTCCAGAGTAAAGGGAAGTCGAAATAAGTTGTCAATGATCATGGTTAAACAAGCAAAACAGGAGTTTCCATTCGTATTCCAGTTCATGCTGTTAAGAAATTTAACGGCCTGAAAGAGAAGAAATTTATTACATAAACATAAATCACAATGATATTTTAATGTCTAAAAGGTAAAAAGAGCCCAACCTGTGTATAGAAACATAAAGGTTACAGAAAAGATTTTACAAAAGATCTTTATTTATAATCTCACAGGTATAAAGTTGCAATCCTTCATAACAAATTTACAGCACNAAATTTCAGCACAAAAATGTAGATGAGTTACCCCTCGTTGTGATTCTTCCAAAACAGGGTTCCACATTCAACTTTTGTTTTGGAAGAATCGAAAATCTCAAATAAGAGCATAGTAACTATGCTCTACCATTTTTGACTCCTTATTCTAGCAACATTACGACAACCAGGCACATAGAAAAGCGCTAGCTTGTGTGAGGTTAAATTCGAGCATCGTATTCTTTGCAGCCCTCTATTAAGCATACACCTCTCTAATTCACTTCTGACGGCATTGTAGTCATCAATACAAAATTGGGCGATGTGAACAGATGAAAATAGATATTTTTTATATGTACCTCCTTGGCCATCAGGCCGATTTTCTTTACTACCTACTAAATCAGTCTATAAATGCAAATGCAAAGTCTAAACCATACGGTTATGCAAGCTTTACCCTGGCTAGAATAATGCCTGTTTACATGACGCGGATCAGTCCAGCAACGGAGCTCCGGCAAAGGCAAGATGACCTAGAGATGTGCATCTAGCATACCGTATAAGCTCTAATAAGCCACAGGGGGATTATGTATTTTGGAGAATTAACAGATAAGGGGCTTATTACTAACTCAAGGTAGACGTTTATACCAATGTTCATTTGCATTCCCTCTCCATTGCTTCCTATGACAAATCGGTGATAGCAACTTCGAAAGTTCATTAATATTAGTCAACTATAATGTCCTCATCTTCATCTGAATCATCAGGGTCAATGGATAACCCTGGAATGTCTTCTAAGCAAACGTTCTCATCTTGGATTCATTCGAATGAATCAGCATAAAGTAGGCTTCTAAGACGTAAAAGTAATTCCGTGCATGGGCCATACTTTACAGACGTGATCTCATCTGGCAATACTCTCCATACCTCAAGATATTGATTCAATGATTTAATTCCATGAACGATAGGGTTAATAAAAAGGGGGGCTCATTTGCAACTTTTGTTTGAACAGAAGCGCTTACTAGAGGGGCGTTTATCATAGAGGAGGCTCAATAGAGCTTTTACGATAGCTGAGATGCAAACTCTCACCTGAAAGCTGCAAACTTTTGTATGCACATGCAAAACGACCTTTACTACCTCTCTATCTAGATACAAAGGCATACAAACATATCAAACCAGGCCTAAAGGAAACAATACTTACTCATATGAATCACATATAAGCGGTATTGCTGTTGATGATGTCATTGTGTTCCCAGTCTCCATTTCAGACTGTGGTATGGGCTCTATTAAACAGGAACGATTTCGATACTCAGGATGCGTTCCAGTGTGACCGAGGTTAATGATATCAATTTTCAATCCGTCTGCACATTTCCTTATAAACGACAAAAAGAATAACATTAAACGCCAAAAAATAAAACAATTGTGGTTTACTAGAACTGTAAATAAGAAGATAAAAATGCTAATATTCACTTGTAGATTTTACTATTCATTGATAAATAATAAAAAATTTACATCCATGTTTTCTTCAATTGAAGAATGTACTAGAAAGCCTTCTAACTCTACCAATACGGCTGGAAGTATTTCTTGGACCAGGTACAACAATTGTCACTCTCTGGGGTGACAAGAAATCCATAAAGAAATAGACACATTACAGCACGAGTTATACAGAAACCGTTTCAAAACTGGGTTATAGGGCGCATATACACGAGTAACTTAAGGGCAATTTTCTAAGGATTATGGCAATCAGCACTTTGGCTACCCGTGTATATGGTCCATCTTATGCACCCTTAATCTCCAAGCCAACAATTTAGCAGGGGGAATCAGGTCAGCTTTTTATTAGGGGACCCTTCTCTCTCTCTATGGCCCATACAGATACCTGCCCTCTTTAACCTCTCTATTCATGACCAACAAAGTGCTATTTTCTTCATTCCAAAACCTTCATTTAGATATTCATTCTAAAGTTACTTACATCTTCAAAAAGATAAAAAATAAATTATGTGAAGAACTTTCTACAAAGAAAAACAAGGAAAAGGTGATCCAAGTATGAAAAGCAAGAGGTAATGTACTTACTTATCTCTGTTACAGATGAAGCATTTGTATGTAAAATTTATTGTTGATTGATTTTGGTGTGATTGTGGGGTACATAGAATAAAAACAAGTCCTGAAACAGAAAAATGACATGCAAATATACCATGGTATAGCATAATATCATACAATATATTGTACTTCAAAAAATTGGGATCTTTTATTCTGACTGANATGATGGTACAAGATTGGATTAAAATGTTTCTTGTATATGTCAACCAGGACTATCAACTATGATTGTATATGGAATTGTCATATCAAAAGGAATTGGCAAAATTGGATCTAAAGAAATAAAACTAAATGGTGTCTCTCTTTATTGTTGTACTTGTTATCAATTTATACAGGCACTGCACTTCCCATCATCTACTTCAAAAACAAAATTATGAACTTCAAGAAATTGGACAGATGGAGTTCAATGAAATCCATCAGAAGTGGCACAAGGACAAGAAATATTTATTACTGAGACTAGTAGATGAAATTTATGACATACAGACATGGCCATAATGGGAACAGGAATTAAAAAACCACACTCATATACTGAGGCATTCATGATGCACTTTGGAGTGAAGTAATTCCCAAATGGATTAGCAAACAATGTACTGTTCTGTAGAAGCAGAAATAGCAAATATGCTCACTTTACACTAAATTCAACACAAAGTTCAATTTGGTGTAACAATTATGGCTCCTTGTGATGGCTGGTGATCTTTGCAACATAAAGCCTAGGCCATAGGCCTAAAGGAGAAGTGGCACAACTGAAACTATTCTTTGATGTTGACTATCGTGTTGTAATGGAAAGACTGATTAATCTGCATTGAATACTGAACCCTAATCAATACATGATATGCCATGATCACAATGGATGTTGAAAGGACAGCACATTGTCCAGAAAGGGTGTTTAATATGCACAATAGGATTCCATATGAATGTAAAATTGAAACAGATGGCATGACAATTAAAGAAGTACAAAATACAACCAAATACAATGCAAGCACAAATGAAGTGAACTAGTTCAAAAGAATAAGAACTGACACAGAAAGTAATGTAAGACAGTAACATAAGGTAAACTATTTTTATTATTGTTAGTATTTTTTTCCTGACCTTCAAGTTGTGTCCTCAATTAGCATATACACTAAATATTTTTGACACATAAATAAAGATTTAGATTGATTGATTGTGACTGATTGTGATTGATTGTGATTGATTGTGATTGATTGTGATTGATTGTGATTGATTGTGATTGATTGATTGATTGATTGATTGGTTGGTTGATTGATTGGGACTGATCAATTGATTGATTGATTGATTGATTGATTGATTGATTGATTGATCAAAATATGACATAACAACTACAACATCAAACTCAATATGCTACATTGGCACTTAAAGCAATCACTTCATTCTATGGTGATAAAATTACAAAATTAGTGAGTTGGAAAGGGAATGCTCAGCCACAGGGCAGTATAAAAAGAGTTCTCTTTCAAAAAAAGAAAACCCATAGGATTCTAAAAAAAGTCTGCAAAACATACCAGTAGTAAGATCAAATTTTTCTATAAAGTTCTTGATAACTGCTTTTTCTCTCATTGAGATTCTACTTTGAGTATTTCTTCTAATTTTGTACCATCCCAAGAACAGCTTTATGAATGGAAAATTAAATATTGCATGGTGTAAAAAAATTCAAGAGGCTCAGATTTGCATGCAAAAATCAAGTTGATACACTGAGTATGAACATAAAAATTTGATGTATCATATTAAACTATGGTACTCTGAATTGATCATTTAGTAGAGCTACTATAAATCCCCTGTCAAAACATCTGTTTTAATTTTTCCTTTAGAGCAACATCAGTTTTGAGTGATAAGTGGGTCACTTCTACCTTTTTTCCTATAAATATTGTCCAAAATATCACTATAGCATGGTCATATGGCCATAATGTAGAAACCTGCGGCATACCTCATATAAATATTGTCTAAACTATCACTATAGTATGGTCCTATAGCCATAATGTAGAAACCTGTGCCACGCCTCATATAACATCAAAAAAGTAAAAAAAGCAACTTCATACTTTCTATAGAACATATTTGAATTTGCAATTCCATTTCTAGGACCTAGGATAACCAATTTCCTGAAATATCAACCTCATGTTCTTGCAATGGACACAAAAATTTATGGCAAAAAAGGTAATAATAATAATTAAATACCTTTGGATCTGATTTCTCTTTACTATTGATCATGATTCTCCCCAGATGGTCATAAAAGCTGAAAAGATGGCTTACATTTAAATTGATCAACAACTATGAAAGGCAAGAAACATACAAACTTTGCTACTTGTATGGTTGATGGAATGTCTGACACCTATGATAATTATGGGATGATAATGAAATATGTCTTCAAAAATAGAAAAAGGTGCTAGAGGGCAAATGCAACTCACCTAAACAATCTTTCATATGGAATGATGTCAAATAAAGCTAAAAAAGCATAGCAACATATGAGAAGTGCATAGCAACATATGAGAATTTCCTATACACAAACTAAATAGACAAATGTGGCTGCAATCAATGGTTGCAGAAAGATGATTAATGGCTGTTGGTTTAGGAAAGGCCGAGGTGCATTCCATGTACTTAGACCCAAAGACATTTGGTGTGCACTAAGCTCTTCTTTCAGCATTCAGTTTGGAAAATAATGGAGACAAATTTGTGTAATTCTTTCGGAGTTGGCTTATGAAGCTTGATGGAATGCAATTCCTTTTGTTGTTGGGTTGTATTGCTGCTGCACAGACATAATTTTCAGTGCTTCATACATCTTTTCTTGCACACCTTTGGCATGCAGTTTACAAGGAATGTAACCTGAAGGAAAGGGGAGATAGCTTTTCAAATGAAACACAAATTAAGCCAGCTGTGATAATTCATATAGTGCTCTAATACATTCTCAACCATACATAATATACTAAAGGTGGTAGATATTTCTAGCAATAATCACAAACCATATTCTATTTCTTTTTGGGATGCACTTGACTGTGAATCAGTGATCTGATCTTTAGTAAGATGAGTGACATTACCACATAAGAGTCCTTCCTTGAAAAAAGAGCAGGACATTAATCCTAATGTAAGGCATAGAAGCAGCTTTAAATGAACAAAAAATTCAACGAAAGATCTATAGCCATCTCACTAAAAGACTTATACAGTAATATAATCCAACAGTTGTGTGGCTCACAGCAAATAGCTTTAATTGTTTGCAAAACCCACAAAATTAGGAATGAGTCATCACTTGCTAGCAGTTTTTCCTGTCATCATTAACTTACAGGTTATATGCTTGTGGGGGGGGGGGACTTGCCACGCTTTCTTCTGTCGAGGCATAAGTTGTCTGCTATTTGCTTCTACCATAGGGCATTTATATTTAATCCTTTGCATTTTCACAAAANATGATGGTACAAGATTGGATTAAAATGTTTCTTGTATATGTCAACCAGGACTATCAACTATGATTGTATATGGAATTGTCATATCATAAGGAATTGGCAAAATTGGATCTAAAGAAATAAAACTAAATGGTGTCTCCCTTTATTGTTGTACTTGTTTTCAATTTATACAGGCGCTGCACTTCCCATCATCTACTTCAAAAACAAAAATTATGAACTTCAAGAAATTGGACAGATGGAGTTCAATGAAATCCATCAGAAGTGGCACAAGGACAAGAAATATTTATTACTGAGACTAGTAGATGAAATTTATGACATACAGACATGGCCATAATGGGAACAGGAATTAAAAAACCACACTCATATACTGAGGCACTCATGATGCACTTTGGAATGAAGTAATTCCCAAATGGATTAGCAAACAACGTACTATTCTGTAGAAGCAGAAATAGCAAATATGCTCACTTTACACTAAATTCAACACAAAGTTCAATTTGGTGTAACAATTATGGCTCCTTGTGATGGCTGGTGATCTTTGCAACATAAAGCCTAGGCCATAGGCCTAAAGGAGAAGTGGCACAACTGAAACTATTCTTTGGTGTTGACTATCATGTTGTAATGGAAAGACTGATTAATCTGCATTGAATACTTCCTAAATATGACACTAACTGAACCCTAATCAATACATGATATGCCATGATCACAATGGATGTTGAAAGGACAGCACATTGCCCCGAAAGGGTGTTTACTATGCACAATAGGACTCCACATGAATGCAAAATTGAAGCATATGGCATGACAATTAAAGAAGTACAAAATACAACCAAGCACAATACAAGCACAAATTAAGTGAAGCAGTTCAAAAGAATGATAAGAAGAACTAACACAGAAAGCTTCCTAGACTGTAATATAAGTTTACTTATGGTAAAATATTTCTATTATTGGTAGTATTCTTTTTTCCTAACCTTCATGTTGTGTCCTCAATTAGCATATACACTAAATATTTTTGACACATAAATAAAGATTTAGATGGATTAATTGTGATTGATTGATTGGTTGATTGATTGGTTGATAGATTGGTTGATTGAGATTGATTGATTGATTGGTTGGTTGGTTGGTTGATTGATTGACTGATTGATTAATTGATTGATTGATCAAAATATGACACAACAATTAAAACATCAAACTCAATATGCTATGCTACATTGGCACTTAAAGCAATCACTTCATTCTAAGGTGATAAAATTGCAAAATTAGTGAGTTGGAAAGGGAATTCTCAGCCACAGGACAATATAAAAAGAGTTCTCTTTCAAAAAAAGAAAACCCATAGGATTCTAAAAAAGTCTGCAAAACATACCAGTAGTAAGATCAAATTTCTCTATAAAGTTCTTGATAACTGCTTTTTCTCTCATTGAGATTCTACTTTGAGTATTTCTTCTAATTTTGTACCATCCCAAGAACAGCTTTATGAATGGAAAATTAAATATTGCATGGTGTAAAAAAAATTCAAGAGGCTCAGATTTGCATGAAAAAATCAATTTGATACACTGAGTATGTACATAAAAATTTGATGCATCATATTAAACTATGTTACTCTGAATTGATCATTTAGTAGAGCTACTATAAATCCCCTCTTAAAACACCTGTGTTAATTTTGCCTTTAAAGCAACATTGGTTTTGAGTGATAAGTGGGACACTTCTACCTTTTTTCCTATAAATATGGTCCAAAATATCACTATAGCATGGTCCTACAGCCATAATGTAGAAACCTGTGGCATACCTCATATAAATATTGTCCAAAATATCACTATAGCATGGTAATATGGCCACATGTAGAAACCTGTGCCATGCCTTATATAACATCAAAAAGTAAAAAAATCAACTCCATACTTTCTATAGAACATATTTGGATTTGCAATTCCATTTCTAGGACCTAGGATAACCAATTTCCTGAAATTTCAACCTCATGTTCTTGAATGGACACAAAAATTTATGGCAAAAAAGATAATAATAAAAATAATTAGATACCTTTGGATCTGATTTCTCTTTACTATTGATCATGATTCTCCCCAGATGGTCATAAAAGCTGAAAAGATGGCTTACATTTAAATTGATCAACAACTATGAAAGGCAAGAAACACACAAACTTTGCTACTTGTATTGTTGATGGAATGTCAGACACCTTTAAGTAGCAATGGAATCCTACTATGATAATTCTGAGATCATAATGAAACATGTCTTCAAAAACAGAAAAAGGTGCTAGAGGGCAAATGCAACTCACCTAAACAATCTTTCATATGGAATGATGTCAAATAAAGCTAAAAAAGCATAGCAACATATGAGAAGTGCATAGCAACATATGAGAATTCCCTATAAACAAACTAAATAGACAAATGTGGCTGCAAGCAATGGTTGCAGAAAGATGATTAATGGCTGTTGGTTTAGGAAAGGTCAAGGTGCATTCCATGTACTTAGGCCCAAAGATATTTGGTGTGCACTAAGCTCTTCTTTCAGCATTCAGTTTGGAAAATAATGGAGACAAATTTGTGTAATTCTTTAGGAGTTGGCTTATGAAGCTTGATGGAATGCAATTCCTTTTGTTGTTGGGTTGGATTGCTGCTGCACAGACATAATTTTCAGTGCTCCATACATATTTTCTTGCACACCTTTGGCATGCAGTTTACAAGGAATGTAGCCTGAAGGAAAGGGGAGATAGCTTTCAAATGAAACACAAATTAAGCCAGCTGTGACAATTCATATAGTGCTCTAATACCTTATTCTCAACCATACATAATATGCTAAAGATGGTAGATATTTCTAGCAATAATCACAAACCATATTCTATTTCTTTTTGGGATGCACTTGACTGTGAATCAGTGATATGATCTTTAGTAAGGTGAGTGACATTACCACATAAGAGTCCTTCCTTGAAAAAAGAGCAGGACGTTAACCCTAATGTAAGGCATAGAAGTGGCTTTAAATGAACAAAAAATTCAACGAAAGATCTATAGCCATCTCACTAAAAGACTTATACAGTAGTATAATCCAACAGTTGTGTGGCTCACAGCAAATAGCTTTAACTGTTTGCAAAACCCACAAAATTAGGAATGAGACATCACTTGCTAGCAGTTTTTCCTGTCATCATTAACTTACAGGCTACATGCTTGTGGGGGGGGAAACTTGCCACGCTTTCTTCTATCAAGGCATAAGTTGTCTGCTACTTGCTTCTACCATAGGGCATTTATATTTAATCCTTTGCATTTTCACAAAAAATAACTCAAAAAAGGACAAATCACTGGAAAACTCACTGAATCATTTTTATATTTTGACGCCTCATGTACTATGCTAGCAAACACAAATCCTGACACTACAACTCTTCTATGCATAATGGTCTGTCTGTTCCTTGTTTCATTCCAATACACCTGCTACTGTAAACTTTCAATTTTCCGCCATTACGCTTCTTAGAAAGGGGACTTCCCGCCTGTTAAAATCTCCTTTTCAAAGCGAGGTAAAACAAAAATATTGCAATGGCGGAAAAAAAGTGGGAGCAACATCGAAAAGTGATTAATGAAATTTTCTTTGCAGCGGATGGCCTTTTAAGAAGGTAGAATGCCTATTTATGAGCACCCTAATAAAGTGTTTCACCTTGTATCCATGATTACCTTTGAAAGTGAGGCACAGGTTTTTGTAGCATATTTTATGAACAACCTCACGTGTACGCCAACGTTGAATGTTGGCGTACACCTGAGGAGCTGGTGTACACTGGCATACCTCCGGCGTGAGTTTTGCACGGAATGCACCCTGGTGTATTTTACATCACTGCCAAAGTTGTATGTCTGAGCTAAGTCCAGGTTTCTAGCAAGGCTGGAAACTATACTTTACTATTACTTTTATTTGTATAGGGATTCTGAAGAGTACAATGAATTTTGGTCATTTCTCGCCAAGTATGAGAGCATCAAGTCCCGGAAGGCTTTGTCAAATAAAGGTAGACAATCTTCTGTTATTTTACAATTTTTCTTCCGTTTTACAGTTACAAAGCATAAAGCATAATGAAGGTCAATTATTGTTATATTGTTTGGTTTAACTTAAACTTTAAGCATAGCAAAGTAGATGTTCTATTTCTCTTTGAAGCAGAGCCAAACAACAAAAAAGCAGGTGAAATTCCATTTGACAAAAAGAAGAGAATAAATATGTCACTTAACTATGAAGATATTTTGAGACGATATAAAGAATACATTAAAATACACCACATTGGTGAGTTTTTCTCATAGAGCAATTTGCACAAGAAGTCTTACTACTTTGATATATTGCTTTTTAATATTTCTAGCCAGTAGTTCTATCTACATTACTCATTGTAAGTAGCAATTGAAAACTGTGTCATACTTTCATAGCCATGAATAGATTAAGTGTCCCACTGTCATTGGTACAGGAAGCAAGAATAACAAGGGAATGTAACCCCAGTGCTTGTCCCAGAATTTCAGGCAACATACCTATTTCCAGCTTACAGAGTCACTCTATCTGTAATTGTGCAAATGTCCCCAATCTTATATTTCTTTCTGCCACCTACACCCTTGCCTTGCTCATCACAACACATTTAAGATATAAATGCTTTTCTTATTGTTTCTTATATATCTCTTCTAAGACACAGCCAAAGGAGACCATCTATCAAAAGAAGATATAAAGGACTTTGGTGAAATTGTTCTATACTTTAAGGATTTTCAACAAAGGACTAAGGTAAGTAGAAACTGCTGTTCTGCTATCCATGAAGATTTGTTTTGCACTAGCTTCTAAATGCATTAAGCTGTTTTTTTATCAACTGTGGTTCTTTACAGTTTGGAAAACTAGCAAAACTAAGAAAAGATCAAGAGAATCTCCCAATATACCAATACAAAGAGCAAATCATTCATGCTGCAAGAAGTTTTCAGGTTGTTATTGTAGCAGGTGACACAGGTTGTGGAAAATCTACTCAAGTAAGCATTTTATTATTATAATTGAACTGGCTTAAGGATTAAATTACTTGGTGGGGAAAGGGAGAGCTCAAATTTATAGAATGAACATTTGTCCTTTTTCTATTTAGGTTCCACAATATTTTCTTTCTGCTGGTTTCAATAAAATTGCATGTACACAGCCAAGAAGACTGGCATGCATTTCACTGGCAAAAAGAGTTGGATATGAAACCCTTAATGAATATGGTGATGAAGTTGGATATCAAGTAAGGTTTAGAAATTCTCAATGAGCAGATCAATTCCCCTTTTCTACAGTATTCTAGAATTTAGTTAAAAGAAACTACAGTATCTTTATGCAGTTAGTTAATGAATATACTATTGTTGCTATTTTTCCCTAATTTTTATTACCATAGATTCTCTTCTTTTAGTCGCTAACAATCTGTGCAAATTATTTCTAGGTTAGGTTTGATGCAAGTAAAACTAGAGCTACAAGAATATTGTTTCTAACTGAAGGTATATTTTAAGTTTGGTATATTGATATATCTTAGATACAGAATGTTGTAGACATATGCAGCTTGAAATGATGACTTACTGTTTCAACTGACAAACTTGATTACTTTCTGCATTGTTTTTTCTAATTAGTGATTCGATATTATGGTCAATTTAGTTTGGTCTCCATCAGGCTTTCCCTTTCAGAACAAAAACCACATTGGAGACATCATACAGCATATATGTTTTTACATCTTTGCAGGCAGTAAAGTGAAATCATCTTTAAATGAACCCCAATGCTTCAAAGTTTTATTATCATTTGTGTCATTTCTAGTAGCATGCTGGCAAATCATCTTCTAGAGGATACTGGTACAATTGATAAAAAAGTACTCCCTTAATTTCAGCTCAGAATTTAGAATACTGCCCCCACAAAATGTTGAAAAATCACCACTATGCCCTTTTTGCACCCCTCAATGACTTTTGTAAGGAGGGCATGCCCCTGTCCCCTTTGGCCAGCATGCTAGTGTTCATACGAGTGTATAAATATTTACTAATGTGTCGTTCTGATTTCTAGGGCTCCTACTCAGACAGTTTCAAACAGATCCTGAATTACATCAATACAGTGTTGTTGTAGTTGATGAAGTACATGAGCGACATCTCAATGGAGATTTTCTTCTTGGAGTCTTGAAGTGTTTACTGAGGCAAAGGAAAGACCTCAAGCTGGTCTTGATGTCAGCAACTATAAACATTAGGTAGCTTGCATTAGTTTCTTCACTGTTATGCTCAAGTATGATTGTAACTTTATGCAAAAACTAGATAGGAAAAGTCAATTGAATGTTGAAGAGAAGGGTGTTCATTTTTCCAACTACTACAGTTCATCCTTGTGTGTCCTTCTTTGCCCAGTGGCACAGTCTTAGCTTTTCTATCTTTGTTTTTGTTCTTTGTATTCTCTTTTTCTGTCAATTCTATTTCAGAATTACTTTTCATTTTTTAGTCTTTTTGCATCATACTTTGAAGGTGCACCTATAATCCAAGTATGTAGATTTGTTTTGTCATGAAATAGAAAGTAAAATGTATTAAAAGTGCTGTATCAAATGAATTGATAGTTTAATCTGCAATCACCCATATTACTATGGCATGGAAAATTCAATGGCTTGTCTTGTGCAAATGGAGATCTGCTTGCCTCTTCATTACCATGCTTCTTCATTATTTTTGTTGAACTAACCAAAAGTATGCTATATAAGTATGATGAAAATAGTATGTTTTTGTGTTATTCAGCAAAATTAATTATATTATTGAAGTACCTAAAGACTGCTAATATGGAAGTAAAAACTCTGTTGCAGCTAGTTAATTCAAGAGAACATTGCAATATGTTTCGAATTACTTCTGCATAAGTACATGGTTTGATACACTTTGACTCATTGCCATAAAATTATTTCTCCAGGTACCAGGAAGACTTTTTTCGATTGATGTCCAGTATGTTCCGCATTTTATTGAGGTAATATTATATTCTCAATTGTTGCTGCATGTATTGAAACAATTAACAGCACACTTGTAACTAGCGCTTTTATTCTAATGTGATCAATTACATGCATAATGTTTGCTAACTAGGTGTCTCTACTAAAAAAAATCTATCTCTTTACAGTCCAAGGAGAAAGGAAGTCGAACAGAAAGGCTTGATCCCTCGCCATATTTGAGAATTCTTCAGCTTATTGACAAGAAGGTCTGCACAGAGAAGTTATCTTTCATATGCTCTGCTTTTAGCGTAGATCCTAATAGACGTTTTAAGAACTCTAGATCCTAGCAACTCTTTTTATAGTTATTTATCTTCATATTGAAGTTTTGCTTCAAAAAACGCTCAAACTAGACCATCTCAAATTAGGAATGCTTGTTTATCAACACAGTATCCAGCATCAGAAAGAGGTGATTTGCTCATATTCATGAGTGGAATGGCTGAAATTGAGGCCGTGGTTGATGCAGGCAACGAATACGCCGAGAGGACGAAAAGATGGATAATGCTACCTTTGCATAGCTCACTTTCTATTGAAGATCAAGACAAGGTACAAACACTCTTTCGTGGTATCTCTTCGACTGAGAACCTTCTTGCTTGTTTCATTAATTGAGTGATTTGGTGTTCGATTGTTTGATTGATTGAGTGATTTGATGGTAAATTGTTTGGTTGACCGAGTGATTTGGTGTTCGATTGTTTGATTGATCGAGTGATTTGTTGGCAAGTTGTTTGGTTGACCGAGTGATTTGGTGTTCGATTGATCACGTGATTTGATGGCAAATTGTTTCGTTGACCGAGTGATTTTTGATTGATTGTTTGATTGATCAAGTAATCTGTTACTCGATTGTTTTATTGATCGAATGATTTGATGATCGTTTGTTTGATTGATGGAGTAATTTTCTCGATGTTTAGTAGATGGACTTATTTCTTGCTCGGTTGTTTGATTGATCGAATGATTTGATGGTTGATTGAAAAAATTATTTTCTCATCAGTTTATTGATGTATGTAGAAGCTGCTGGCAACATACATTAGTTCATAGATTCGTATAGCTTCTGTTTGGTAAATTCATTTGATAAATACTCGATTACCTTGTTTTTGCATCATTTTCTGATAATGTAACTGCAATGTGTCTACAAAACGAATATATATATTTTTCCAAAAGGTGTTTGATATTGCTCCTGATGGCGTCCGGAAGTGTGTTGTGTCTACCAACATTGCAGAAACATCAATTACTATTGATGGTATTAGATTTATTGCAGACTCTGGCAAGGTTTGTAATAAGCACACCTAGCCCAGTATTTGTACACAAAGATACACACAGCCATCATGATGTACCAACTCAAATCATTTACCAACTCTAAAACAGACCTTCATGTAATGTTATAAGATCATTTTTTTCTATGCACTTTGTTAATAAAACATCGATCCAATACATTGACAAATAATACCACTGAGTCCTACAATTTGTCTGAATCCTACAATTTGTCATCTTTTAAATCTAACATCAACAAACTTGATCTTATCTCCCTCTCTACTTAAACTTCCCCATTTTCTCAGATCTTCCTTTGTCGGGGCTTTGATATAGGCCCTACAGCCTTTCCCCGACGTTATTTACTAAAAACAAAAATTGTCTATGTCAAACCCAGTGGCCATTACATATAATTACACGTTCACACTAGGAGCGAATTAGTGAAGAAGCTATATTAAAAAAATTAAATAAGGAATTAAGTGGAATCCCCCAAAGTTCCATGCTACAAATTACTTGACTCTCTTCTTTATTTCAGTCTTACCCATTATTTTTTCCTTAGTTACTCTCTATATTTTCGCTGCGCTGTATTTTTACTTATCAACAAACTCCCTGTATTGATTGCATAGATTACGTTAACAAAGGTCCTGCACAGGTTATATGTTTATTGACCACCAAACGTTTGACATTACCCCTCTTTGAAGTAAAATTTTTTGCGGGTCTTAGAAACCTCGGTATGTTTATATTTTAAGAGGTATTTGGTTTTCTAGGTTAAAGAAGTCAACTTTGATAACCAGCTAAATATGCAACGACTTCAAGAGTTTTGGATTAGTCAAGCAAGCGCCGAGCAGCGCAAAGGCAGAGCTGGTACAGTATGAATATAGCATTTACATTACAAATATATTTAGTATGGCACTAGAACATTTAATTATGCAGGATTATCCTGGTTTTTTTGATGCACCGTGCTCACTCAATACGATTTTGAACAATTCTCCTATTTAGATTCAAAAGTTTTCATTACGAAAACATGTTTTTGATTTGAGTATCACTTCTTTCGTAGGCCGTACGGGACCAGGTGTCTGTTTCCGTCTCTATTCGCACGATGATTATTCCGCTTTTTCCGAATACTCAACGCCAGAAATACAACGTGTACCACTAGATAACCTTGTATTGCAAATGGCAGGTCTTGGTCTACGTGATCCGACCAGATTTCCATTTATTGAGCCGCCATCCAAAGCCAGTTTAGATGGAGCGTCCACATTTCTACGTCAGCAAAATGCAATTAATGAGTCCGGCGATTTGACCGCAGTCGGGAAAATGCTTGCATTGCTGCCGGTTGATGTTGTCATCGGAAAAATGCTGATTATGGGCACATTGTTTGATATGGTTGAACCAGTTTTAATAATTGCAGCAGCGCTGAGTGTTCAATCACCATTTACAAGAAGAATTGGAGGTAGTTTACGTACATTTATATAAACTGATTTATATAAACCAATACTTGACACTAACTATAGATGGTTGTACATAGATACATAAGTAAAGGTAAATGTGACGGTAGTCCCGTATACTTTCGTACGTAGGGGATTGTCTGTTAGAGAGGGCACTTATCCATAGCCATCAGCATGCGAGGTAGGGTGGCCAGTTCCTTTCCTCGCCGCCTTTGTCTCCCCAGTGTTGCCACTGGGTACCCATTTGCTGCTGGGTGAACAGTGAGCGAGCATTTAGTCAGGGCATCGAATCTTCATGCAAGAGTATTTACCCAATAGATACTAAAAGAGCGTCATTTTTCATGTACACTGCTGAAGCCAATTTTCATGTAATCCACTGAAAGCCATTCTTTGTTAACTTTATGCAGTTGCATTTAATCCCACAAAGAATTCAGCATTCTGATACTTGATTGTGATATTCAAGGTTTAAATTAGTAAACAAAAAGTCCTACGAATGCATCCTCGAAGGTGCTGTTTTAGGTAAGTAGTAAAATATTTCTCGCATTCTTTCAGATGAATTTCAAGTGGATGTTGATCATCGTCGATCAGAGTTGCAATCGGAGCACGGCGACCCTTTTACGTTGATGAACGTTTACGACGAATGGCTGCGTCTGAAAACAGACAGGCATTCAAATTCTCGAAAGTGGTGCAGGAAAAGAGCGATAGAAGAGGAACGGCTGTATGAGATTTCAAAATTGAAACGACAGTTTGAAGATTTGCTGTCAGATCACAAGTTGATAGCGAAACAAAAGTCGCTGCATAGAAGTAAAACTGAGAAGGAGCGCTATGTAGGCAATAAGAGAAGGCTCGTTGATTTGAAACGAGAGTATCATAAACAAAGCCGTAAAAGAAAGATTCTGAAAATCGATAGGCCTAAAGGTGACGAAAGCGAAGAAGAGGACGAGGAAAAAATCGACATCCAAGCTATACAGTTTGAACTCACCCACGATCTCGACAGACTGCAGAAATCAGCTGGAAATCGAAGATTTTCCTATTTGGAAACCAATATACTAAAGATTATTATTTGTAGCGGACTATACCCTCAGGTATAATTTGTAAAATATACTTTTTGTAGCACTTCTTGAAGGTCATTTGTCTTGGAAATTATAGCCTTGACCACTTTATCTTTTTCCAAACTTAAGTATTGCCTTGTTTGAAGTATATTGTATAATTACATTTCAAAAAAGTGCCGCCTTGCTTCAAGCAACTGAATAAAAGCATAGGCTACTACACATTCCTTCCAATATAAAAAATATTCTTTCCAAGCCTGACGTTGCTTCTATTATTTTATCTTCTGATTCTTTTGTCAGCGTTAAAGTCATCTTTTGTTTTTACATGCTTTTCCATCTTCCTAAGATTGCAGTACCAGATGAGTCAAATCCATGGAGGCGAAATTCTGACATGACATTCCATAGCAAAGAAAAGCAATTTCTATGCTTGCACCCTACCTCTGTTTATTCTGCAAGACCTGAATTACTTAATCAAGATCAAACAGAAAACAATGAATGTGTAGAAGGACGGTCTGGCAATACCAAAGAACTCCTTGCATTTGTTTCGCTACTGGAGACAAACAAACCTTATCTTATGAACTCTATGAGGGTTCCCGTATTGCAGACTATCCTTCTGTTCTCCAGCAGCCTAGATACAAACTCGGATTGTACTCGGGTGATATGTGATGGATGGTTAGAGCTCGATTTTAAGGATGGCACAAAAGCGCAACAGTTGTTATCTGATGTTATCAAATTGAGAAATGCTTGGGAGAAGCTACTTGAGCTTCGTCTTCTAACTGTAGACTCAAGTCGTGAGAATGAGCGGTACCTGGATCAAATTTCAGGTCTACAGAGAAGACTGTCAAGAAAGCTAGCTGAATTCATTGACTCCAAAATACAATACAGTTATAGGCGAATTTCTTCTACGGAAACTGCCTACCTCTACGTAAAATCATTACCAAGCGAGTCTGAACCGCATGATTCAAATGATAATTTAGAATCTAGTGATCTGTCCGTTGAAGCTACACTATCAGATGCCACTTCAAAATGGTTGCCGTTAGATGATGGTGTGCCCCACCCAACAAAAGGCGGACTTCGTGTTACTGACTACATGACATACGCATGCGTCAGGGATGATCTTAGTATTGCAGTAGCAAAAGGACAAGCTGAATATTTACGAGAGCATTATCATTGCAGAGTATGTGGCGAGCATTTGATATGCAATATACTCGAACGTCTGCAGCATGATAGCGTGTGTCACTTGAATCAGGCTCAAGAAGAGGCATCGAAATCAGTATGCGGAGTCTCAACTGTTGAGGAAAGGCAGAGTTCTAAAGCCACTGCGGAGAACTCTACTAACGCAACTGAGGAGCAATGCCATGTCGAAAAGCAAACTGAAAACAAACCTTTGAAAGCCGAATACTTTTGTCCCAGTTGCAAGGAAAACTTTCATTTCACACCAGTTGAAATTTTAAAGCATAAACGATCTCACCGATGACGAACTTCAGTTCGATAGCCATAGTTTTCTCCGATTTGCTTTCTTAAAAACAGCATTGCCTTGTATAAAAATGAAGTTTTAAGTATCTACCTTTTGATATCTTCACGAATTCAAAGCTGCCGTGGCCTAGCAGTAATGCACTCGACTACGACCAACATGGTCCTGGGTTGGAGGCCCACCGCAGACCATTGGTGACGTCAGGAAGGGTATCCAGTCCTAAATGTTCGTGCTAGAACTAAAATCCTCTCAGAGGCACCCTCCAAGGAACTGGGGGAAATGGAGGTAGAATCGAGATATCTTCAAAAATTCAAATAATAGAATCAACAGATTTTTAGAAAACTTATATGTGCAAAACCTCATTCAACTACCATCTGCATAAATTAATTTGAACTAAATTGCAGGTAAAACGGTTATAGTTAACAAATTACAGTTTTTTCCAGTAAAATAATATTGATTTCCTAGTCCAATGTAATTATTATTACAAATGTGGTGTAATAAATCCATTATTAACATAACAGGAACTTTCAGAATATTTAGCAAAAGTCACTACTGTTTCATAAATTCTTTTTTTAATAATTATTTTGATACCAAACCATGTCACATGGAGCCAATAACAATATATGTATTATGAAAAAACCAATAACAATATATGTATTATCAAATAAAAAACAGTAAACTAAATTAGTACATAAAGTTTCGAATATTGCTACTATTCCTAAGTTAACCTGGGCGATATTAGAAGACACGTTTTTTTTATATGAAAATCATTATTTTGCCTGAGCCTCAATTTTCTTAACATTTCCTGAAATTGAGCCTGAGATTTTCTTAAATTTTTCTTAACTTTTACTGAAAAATAAACTGGCTAGAGTAGTTTACACTTTCGTTAATAATATTGTATACTTGAATTTGAATTCCATCTTTAACATTGTGAATGCAATAAAGATGAAATACCGATTTTTGGCCTATAAAAACACTTAATTTATTGAAATTGAGCCTTGTGATTTTCTTACGATTTTCTTAAGATTTTGACGATTTGAGCCTCATTTTCTCATAAACCTGTTTCTTATAAAAAAAACGTGTATTTGACAAGCATTTCCAAAACATTCGGGACTAGTCCTGTGTGTTAATAATTCCCCACAATGTCTAATTGGCTCCAGTCCCGGTCTTGTTCAGTTACTCGCAATGAGGTATCATCATCGGATTGTTTCGTCTATATAAAGATAGATTGATTTAAAACTAAAGGGAGTGAGCAAAAGCTCAGAACATAAATACCTATAAAGAGTCTCGAGGCAATGCTATCATAAATACAGAGAAATGAGACTCTGACAATAGAAGCTCTGATTGCTTTAAAAATGATACTTCAAATTGCGAATTAACTGAGTTACAAGCTCTTTGCAGACCAGCAATATATATATATATATATATATATATATATATATATAT
>OLMO02000297.1:13646429-13656429 GCA_900291935.2 Cassiopea xamachana
AAGCAAACACTCAGAACACCAACCATTTTTCGATGATATAAAGGTCTATCTGAAAGCAGCATTAAACTTGGAAGACACAAAAATTCAACGCTTCACGGCGAAGCTTAAGCCTCGCATTATTCCTTTAATTTCAGCGCTTTTAGCCTCAAGATTCTTATAAATTTAATTCTTATAAATAAGAATGTATCTGAAAAATACAAAAAGATTTTGTCACAACAAAGCCTATTTAACCATGGCTCAACATTCATTTATTGCAGCTACTTACACATAGAGCATGCTGAAATTGATATTGATCTATCATCTTCCAGAACTTCTCTGAAAATTTTCTACAACCCACCCTCCCCCAACTATTTTCTCATCGATTTTTAAAAAATCCCGAGTAATATCTTGGTAGAAAGTGGGGGGGTTGCTCCCCATATTTCCCCGTGGATATGCCCCTACCTGAAGAAATGCTGCTCAAAATGGAAAATATTAATTGAACTAAAAAGGTATTGCGGTCCTCCCAGAACTGAGAAACCACTGGAATAGACCAACGAATCACTAATAAAGCTAGTTGACGTCTCCACTTTCCGCCGGCTAAACAAATACTAGTGAAATTTTCCTACACCAAAGGATTCTGCCCAAAAATTTAGCATGTTCTGTGGCACTGTTAAACTCAAACTAGTGTGGGTAAGTCCTCTAGCAAGCGTACTACTGCTCACTTACTGCAATTAGTTCATATTCACTTTCAGCAAGGGAAATTATGAGTAAGATAAACGTCATTTATTGAAAAGAAGATGCTTAATAGTTTCTGTTCAAAAAAGATAATGCCATACCTGACTCTCTTGCAAATTTAAGTAAACCATGATTGTATGGTAAGGTTTCATTTGCTTTCATGAACTCTCCTGGAAAGACCAGATGGGGTACAGCAGAGCAACCAGAATGTTTGAAATAACTCCTGCTTGGATGATAATCACGAAAAGGATCTGAAGGAACGAGGGGATTACTTGGTGCTGAGCAGATCGGATGAGGGCATGCCAAAAAAGGAGATTTGTAGGGAAAGAACGGCCTCGGTTGAAGCTTTTCGTCGTCTTGACAATGAGATCGAGAACAAAAAGGAAGCTTCTTGAAATTGCTTCTCTTGCTATGATCATGTTTCAAATCGTCTCTTAAGATCTTTTCGATGCTGAAGGAGAATGCGCTTACTGGCCTGTGTAAACTTGTCTCTGTCCTAGTTTCTTCCATACTTTCATAGATATATCTGTGTAAGATAGATAAGCTTTGTACAAAGAAATTATCAGCCAATGGTCACAGAGCACAAAACATCATTTATACGAAGTAGAACAATATCTCTATTGGCTTTAATCAATAAATCTACTCTTTGATTGCCTAAAGAGTTTTTTGATAGCTTTTGCATATTCAAGAAATAACAAACATGCAGTTAGTAATAACCATTTCATTTTGAGGAAAAAAACAATGAGCTCAATCGTCGTATAGCAATTTTTCGATTTAATTCATATTACGGAGTTCAAATTGTTGAGCTTGAACGGTCACAAATCAATAGAGAAAATAACCACCAACGACTCTTAAGTAATGAAACATTGATGGATACGTTGAGGAGTATAATTACTAATAGACTTTCGTAGAAGAGCCACTTCTAGTTGAAGTTATATTCCGAAGGATTTCTGCAAAACAGGACTCCCCATTCTAAAATTCACGTGAAAAGCTTCTAATACCCGTTTCTGAAACGGCTTTGTCCGCATAAGGAAATTTTTGTGCAAATGTCAGAGTTGTCATTGAAACTATCAGTTTAATATTTTGACTTCCATTTTACGAACTACTCATCAAATTGTTGGTTAAGACAATTTCAAAGTGCTATCTTTAATGCAGTGAGATTAAATCTAATACCTCCTAAAGTTTAGCATTCCCTGCATCAACACAAAAATAATAATCTAAATTTTATTCTCTGGAACCTAAATGAATAACAGAATTAAAAACATACATGGTCAAGTCTTCTAGTTTTACTCTTTCTTTCTTTTTCTTAGTTCGAGCTTCAACTTCACCACACCTCACATCTACAAGCAATTGACTGCACCAAACCGAACAGGAAATGGAACACAGCTACCAAGATTGTCAGCTAAGAATGAGTCACCACCGCTAGTGCCAGGCCGTTTCTCCAACACGGCCAGTCATCGATATAGCGAAAGGCGACAATACTTAAAAAGTGCCAAAAGACAATTAACAACCCAATAACGACCTGAAATGACAAAAAGCACGGCTCCTGTTCAAACATGAAGTGATGTACACGACATAAATCCCCGTTCTAAGCATGAGATTAATTGACAAAGTGAATTGTAAGTTATCAGAAGTTGATTGCAATAAAAACCATGTATATCTGTACAAACAGTAGAATACTATCAAACAGCTGATAAAATAACTCTTTCTTTAATAGATAAGCAAACAAAATTTGTACGTATCGGTTAAGACAAGGCATTGGATAGCGAGGAACGTAAACAAAGAAAACCATGACACCCATGCAATGGAGGAAAGAAGCGAAAAGAAAGCGTACATATCTACAGCACAAAAATATAGGACGTGGCTATCAAATACTTCCCCTCTCCCCCCTCCCAATTTTCTTATCCTGGCCAAGCCATACAGTTGTTGGATTTAAGTAAAAGTCCGTGACATTCATGTAGTACAAATGATAGTTAATTATAACTGTAGGTAATTAGCAGGGAAGGATCTAAGAGGCAATTATTGGGGGTGTAGGCAGTTGAACTTCTGAATTACCGAATTGCTTGGGCATTCCCAGTGTTATACAACAACTAACCGAAGTGAGAGTTTGACAACTCTATTCTGCCAGATACAAGATCGATTACGGGACCAAGAGCTCAACTTCAATATGCATTTCATTTGGAAATTTTTCTAAGCATTGCCGCTCGGTACCCTCGAGTTCACTTACTAATTTTAGAGATAGTCCAAACGCTCCGTACTATAGCTCTTCATATAAACTAAATAATAGCGTAACAAATCAAAGTACCCTCCCTCCCCCTACAGGCGTTGCGAAACAGGTGAATGATCCCAGTGTAGTGAAAGCATTGGAGGGTGTCACACCCCATACACACCCCGCGCTACATTCATCTATGGTACTTAATGCCGAAAAACACAACTTTGTGGTGATTGAGTACAAAAGTGAAGGGCTCAAACAGGCGTGACTTCTATTAAAGAGTTTTCGTCAATGTAAGCAAAAAGACGGGGCAGATAAAATCAGTAAATTGCAATGGCGAGGCATTAGCAAAACAGCAAAATATCATAATTAAGGCATTGCCCGCCCAGTACTACAGTGTTATACTTACAACCGTGGAGCTGGCCACGGTATATGCGCTGCAGATCTTAGAGTGCTCTAGTGCTCTCTCTTTCTTCTAAATGCAAGATTGAGCATTTGCTGGTTCTCATCTATTTGGATAATGACATTTAGCAAAGATTATTTGTTGCAGACAGTGAAGACAGTTTGGCCACCAAAGGCGCTGCAAACATCTGAGTAGATTGTATGGAGATATGCTCAATATCAATACGGCGAACAGCCGCCCCAATATCAAACTCTACAAAAACAATGACTAAATTCAACTACACGAAAGTTAATGTCATATAAAGACCATTGCATCTTGTGAAAAAGGGAGTGACAAAGTTGAGGGTGAAACGCGAAGTATACAGTGGTGATTTCTAAAAATTTTAACAAGGGGGGCTCTAGGCACANTTCCCCCCCCCCAATTTTCTTATCCTCACCAAGCCACTACAGTTGTTGGATTTAAGTAAAAGTCCGTGACATTCATGTAGTGAAAATGATAGTTAATTATAACTGTAGGTAATTAACAGGGAAGGATCTAAGAGGCAATTATTGGGGATGTAGGCAGTTGAACTTCTGAATTACCGAATTGGCGGCCTTGCTATTTTTAGCACACGTGGCAAACAGCATATCATACAACAGTACAAAAAATGGAAGTATCTCAGTTGTTGGTAAAAGCTAGTATACTTCAAAGTGTGTGCAAGTTTCCAAATGTTATGAGCTATAAGTTGAGGGCATCATCCACACGAAAGAAAGGTGGATTTGAACACACGAGCGTAGCCAGCGAAAATGTTTGAGTTCACGCCCTCTAGAACGTTGGAAAACGCCCTTTTGGAAATTGACACAAACATTGCGTTTATCATTGATCTCAAGTAAGAGAAGAAATACAATGTCCTCATCGGAATCTCTTTGAATTTGATAGTTTAGTACATTAAACCTTGTCTCAGCTATCCATGTCTGTTTCAATTTGATCTGATGCTTCTTCATCAATAGGGTATTCACCAAAAATATCTCTTTCATATTTATCAGTAACGTCATTGCAAAATTTTGGAATTTATGTTTGCAAATGAATTCCTTATCCAGAATCTAGAGAGATTTGCTTGGGCATTCCCAGTGTTATACAACAACTAACCGAAGTGAGAGTTTGACAACTCTATTCTGCCAGATACAAGATCGATTACGGGACCAAGAGCTCAACTTCAATAAGCATTTCATTTGGAAATTTTTCTAAGCATTGCCGCTCGGTACCCTCGAGTTCACTTACTAATTTTAGAGATAGTCCAAACGCTCCGTACTATAGCTCTTCATATAAACTAAATAATAGCGTAACAAATCAAAGTACCCTCCCTCCCCCTACAGGCGTTGCGTAACAGGTGAATGATCCCAGTGTAGTGAAAGTATTGGAGGGTGTCACACCCTCTACACACCCCGCGCTACATTCATCTATGGTACTTAATGCCGAAAAACGTAACTTTGTGGTGATTGAGTACAAAAGGTGAAGGGCTCAAACAGGCGTGACTTCTATTAAAGAGTTTTCATCAATGTATGCAAAGAGACGTGGCAGATAAAATCAGTAAATTGCAATGGCGAGGCATTAGCAAAACAGCAAAATATCAAAAGTAAGGTATTGCCCAGTACTACAGTGTTATACTTACAACCGTGGAGCTGGCCACGGTATATGCGCTGCAGATCTTAGAGTGCTCTAGTGCTCTCTCTTCCTTCTAAATGCAAGATTGGGCATTTGCTGGTTCTCATCTATTTGGATAATGACATTTAGCAAAGATTATTTGTTGTAGACAGTGAAGACAGTTTGGCCACCAAAGGCGCTGCAAACATCTGAGTAGATTGTATGGAGGTATGCTCAATATCAATACGGCGAACAGCCGCCCCAATATCAAACTCCACAAAAACGATGACTAAATTCAACTACACGAAAATTAATGTCATGTAAAGACCATTGCATCTTGTGAAAAAAGGGAGTGACAAAGTTGAGGGTGAAACGCGAAGTATACAGTGGTGATTTCTAAAAATTTTAACAAGGGGGGCTCTAGGCACANAACCATGCCCATAGTTTGAGTGTGGCCCAGCTACAACCACGCCCATATTTTCAAAGATGGAAACATGATAATTTAGTTTAATACTGATATAGTATAAACAACAATAAGAAATGCCTCAATATCGATATAGCAGTGCACAACTGATCATAGCACTTTGGAAGCAAGGCCAGTAAACTCTGAAAAGCCAAGCCAATGCAAGAGTTTTAGGGGGCTGAGCCCCCCAAAAATGAGCAGAAATTTTAACAAGGGGGACTCTGCCCCCCTGAGCCTCCTAGAAATCACCCCCTGGAAGTATATCGCTTAATTCAAGGAGGAGAGTGCGTCTTTCTTGAAATAATTCTCTGTGAGACCGGCCTAGAGGATTATGATTTTCAGAAAAATCAAAAGGTGATCAACATTGCTCATTCAATTGATATATTTTGCTTGTGTGAGGTGTAGTTGACGAAATCTATTAAAGCCGTTTGTCCGCTAGCAATGTCTTTCATATTTCCAGAACTTGATATACAAAGTATGGTGAAAGAGCATCTTTTTACTTAAGTTTGAAAAATGCATGTAAAAGTCCCAGGTTGTTTTAAAATCGCATCAGAGTTCTGCCATGCTCATGCAATTATTTCATAAGTGAGTTGCTCAAGTGTCTTATGCCAGCGAACTGATAGCACAGCAAAACTGACTGATGTTGCTCTTAACGAAAGAAGTCCTAGCAGAGGCGTAGCTGGCGGTGGGTTGTGTGGGAGTCTCACAAAAATTCTACGCTTCACGGTGAAGTTTTAGTCTTCCATTAACCCTTTAATTTCAGTGCTTTTGAGCCTCAAGCTTCCTCTAAATTTAATTCTTATAAAAAGAATATATCTGAAAAATACAAGAACACTTTGTCACAACGAAGTTCATTTAAACATGGCACAAGATTCATTTGTCGCAGCTACTTTTATCATTGCAATTTATACCAGACAATGCGCATTCAATACACCGCAATCTAATTACTCCCAGCACATCCAACAGCATCGAACGTAGCCCACGTACTCTGAACAGATTGGTATCTTAATGTGTTTACCTACCAAGTACCAGGCATTTCAAATATATGCGTCTAATATTTTGATAGGGCATACGCGATATCTAAAAATGAACGACCGTCGCGACATACAAAACAACCGGACGGCAGAACGGAAGTCGAAGCAACGGACAGGGAGTGGCAATAATAAACAAGCGCGAATGAAGACAGACATATCAAAGTTTGCTTACGTTGAACATTTAAAAGATCAGGCTTCATGTTGTGTATCCATAGAAATAATAAGAACATGATGTTTTAAGATGTCTTTCCCAAAGCATCGAATGAACTTCGGTAAAAAAATGTCCAATCTATAACATGCCAAAAATGTGGAGTATTTATTCAAAAACTGTATTCAAAAAAATAGAGAAAACTGACGTCATTGAGTGCTGACGTCGGGCCTACAGCCACGTCAGTGTTTTGCAATTTCAGACATTTCCTAGTCATCTCAGGTATTTGCTTTGAAAATTATGCAGGGCACACTTGCAGCACAGCGGATGGAAATGTCTAAAAGAAATATACGCTAGAAGGATTCAAGACCGCTCAATCCTATAGAAATACATCAGCAAAAGCTGATGTCATCCACTTCATTGTATTATAGAAGTAAAGCTGGTTCTACAATCCATTCTGATTTATCATTCTTCCAAATCCTTCTTGAATGTGAACCAGTGGTGTAGAGCTGAAGGTATTTTTTTTACATACAAATATTCAAAAGTATAAACAACAATATCACAGGACTATACGAACACAAAAGCAATTTACAACACTACAAGGACGATACCATGGAGTGCAAGATGTCATGACAACTCCGCAGCCATTGACATAACTAAACGAAAAGAGCTGAAGGTATGGGGGGACTCAGCACCCTTAATTATTCTTTCCATATCTTTGGAGGGCTGTAGTTATCATAAATATACTGCAAAAAATGAGATAGCATGGTTAAGAAAAAGGCCTCTGCATCAGAGATTCTTGACGTATGTTTACAACAGCAACAACAGAAATCGCTGGCCCCCTCAGGTTGAGCCCTCTTACTTGTCAATTTAGCTTTATACCACTGATTTGGATATCTAATCTGTTATATCTAAGTGATTGTATGATGTGCACAAAACATAGTTTTGCAGGTTAAGAAACACGTGTTTAAAGAAGGCCCTTTCTGACTACAAAACGGCCATACTGGGCTTAATATGAAACACCTTGACCGATGTCATTGAAACACAGATACGTTGGAAGCTGAAAAAACATGTGAAACAGTCTTTTGTGACGCAGATTCAAATACGAATCGGCTACGCGAAATAGCCGGGAGGTTATTTTTCATTTCTTCTTAGTCATCTGCATCAGCTGAATAAAACATTAGCAAATTAAATGGATGGTAATCAAATGGCTTTCTTTGATTGAATTTCTAATCGATCAACAAGAATAAGAGCTCTTGAATTATAGGCTGCATTTTAAACTCATCTCCAGGCAGAAAGCAGCGAAACGTTAATTGATTTTTGAGCATACTTGAAGAGCGCATGCGCCCATAAGTGTCGTTGAGTCGAAGTGCTTGAGCAAGATGCTATTTCCTTGAAAGAAGTGTAGCAACTGCATGATACCTCGTTGGTGTCCTTGTCTAACTGAAAATTCATTGATGGGTTTGTGTGGTTAATAACAAAGCTTTTCAAATAATATTCAGTGGCTGAGATTACTAAAGCAAACAAGAAAAGAAAAATAATTGGTAATCATACTCGTTTTCATCCTTTCAAGCAATAACTAAAGCAGCAATATATTAACATAATTAACTAAAGGAATCACACTCGCCACAATTGTCAATAAGACTCTAGAACACGTGACAGACCATTACATCATCTTTATCGTGATTGGTTTTGGTGGGCAAAACAAGCGAATTGACCAATCATGATAAAGATGACGTGATGGTTTGTCTTATGTTCTAGAGTCTTGTTGCGTAGGGTTAAACATCTCAATACAAATACTTTATGCTCCAAAAACCAACAACCTTTCATTTAATTTTTACCATTTCTATTTATGTAAGTACATAGCAAATGGGAGTCGAGAGAGAGTTAAATTTAAAAGTACTTTCTTGGCAACAATACTGCTTTGACTCCACCGGTACAAGGCTTTTATTCCACATCCCCTACAAAATCTTCCAATCCCAATCTGGTCTCGAGTTATTGTGATGTTCAAAACTTTTACCTTGGATAAATTTCTCAGAGATCTCTTGTACTTTTTTTGCATCTACACGGCTGCAGTTCCATTTTTTTAGGCCTGAGGTAAAGGCTGCAATGACGTCACCCATACAAAGAACTGCAAGTCCTTAATCACATCCGACAGACAACTCACTCCAAATACTCTGGGTGCTTTTCAAGGTATCGTCTAAAAGAAAAGGAAAATACTAGGGTTATTTTCTATGCTGAATTTCACATTCTCTCTTTCTCTTAATAGTGAATTGGAAGTGCTACAAACAAATGAAACTGATCTTTCAACGCAAAAAGATAAGCTACAACTTACATAACTCACCCCAAGCTCATCAAATACAAGCCAATTGGTGTACAGATCAATTTCTAGGGGTGTACAATGAACAGATAGCACTAATTTTTTCATACACTTGCCGACATCTTTTTCAAATCAAGTAGATAATATTATCATTCTCTGGCTTCATTACAGTTTACGACAAATCAAATTTTGTCGAAGAAAGTCTTATCTGTATTGGTGTTATAGGTTATCGAAGGCCATCAAACAGGGCCTATTGCAGTCACCCTCAGACAACACAATATCTCCAAGGCATCAAGTAAGTGAAAGTCCTTTCCTGCGCCCAATGGCGTATAGGGCGGCGCCTATCTCCGTTTCTATAGCCCTAGGCCACGCGTCTGCGAATGCAGTGAATGGTACAGCGGGGGGCTGGTCCACTGGTAGCTCCGTGTGTTTAACTTTCCTACTCCATTCTCATATGTCGAGCGTCAGACGAGAAGNGGCAGTGAGTACCATTTAAAAGTCTTTGGTATGACTCGGACTGGGCTCGAACCCACGACCTACTGGTTGTGGGGCAGACGCTCTACTACTGGGTCATCACTGAGGCATCAAGTAAGAGCCCAACTATTCTCGCTCCAAAAAATGGGGGGCAGGTATTTGTCCACTGACCAATGGTGACAAAAATTTAATTTACTTTATTGGTGTAAAGTGAGAAATATAGAAAAACAGATATTTATCAAGGGAAGCTATATCTATGGATGGACTAAAAAGAGATTGCTCAAATGTAAAAACATATACCTTCTAGCTTCATCGATCATCAACTTTTTCTTTTCTTGGTATGACAATGATTTAGTACTATCTGGTAGATTTTGTGCAGGATTAACCTATAAAATAGTTGAAATGGTAAACATGTTTTCGTACTTTCACAATAATCAATGCATGCATCTGCGCACACTTAAATGAGAATACGTAAGATTCAAGCACGTGCATGGTAGAATACTTCTAACCACACTCAACTCAACGGAGGGGGGAGGAATAAAAAAATTGTGGGAACACTGCATTGCGTTTAGTGCACAAAGCAGAGAAAACTCAGGATGCTTAGTAAGG